>SJYX01021276.1:109110-123741 GCA_006410675.1 Oreotragus oreotragus | reverse complement strand
ATCATGGTTATCTGGGTCATGAAGATCTTTTTTGTATAGTTCTTCTGTGTATTCTTGCCACCTCTTCATGATACCTTCTGCATCTGTTAGGTCCATACCATTTCTGTCCTTTATTGTGCCCATCTTTGCATGAAATGCTGGCTTGGTATCTCAGTTTTCTTGAAGAGATCTCTAGTCTTTCCCTTTCTATTCTTTTCCTCTATTTCTTGGCACTGATCACTGAGGAAGGTTTCCTTATCTCTCCTTGCTATTCTTTGGAGCACTGCATTCCAATGGGTATATCTTTCCTTTTCTCCCCTGTCTATTGCATCTCTTCTTTTCACAGTAATTTGTAAGGCCTCCTCAGACAACCATTTTGCCTTTTTGCATTTCTTTTTCTTGGATATGATCTTGGTCAGTGCCTCCTGTGCAATGCCATGAATTTCTGTCCATAGCTCTTCAGGCTCTCTACCAGATCTAATCCCTTGAATCTATTTGTCACTTCCACTGTATAATCGTAAGGGATTTGATTTAGATCATATGAGGAAGGCTTTCTTATCTCTCCTTGCTATTCTTTGGAACTCTGAATTCAAATGGGTCTATCTTTCTCTTTTGCCTTTCACTTCTCTTCTTTTCATAGCTATTTGTAATGCCTCCTCAGACAACCATTTTGCCTTTTTGCATTTCTTTTTCTTGGGGATGGTCTTGATCACTGCCTCCTGTACAATGTCACGAACTTCTGTCCATAGTTCTTCAGGCCCTCTATCGAATCTAATCCCTTGAATCTATTTGTCAATTCCACTGTATAATCATAAGGGATTTGATTTAGGTCATACCTGAATGGTTTTGCTGTTTTTGAGGTTGCATCCAAGTACTGCATTTCAGACTTTTTTGTTGACTATGATGGCTACTCCATTTCTTCTAAGAGATTCTTGCCCACAGTAGTAGATATAATAGTCATTTGAGTTAAATTCACCTATTTCAGTCCATTTTAGTTCACTGAGTCCTAAAATATTGAAGTTCACTCTTGCCATCTCCTGTTTGACTACTTCCAGTTTACCTTGGTTCATGGATCTAACATTTCAGGTTCCTATGCAATATCGCTCTTTACAGTATCAGACTTCAGATCATCAGTCACATTCACAACTGGGTGCTGTTTATGCTTTGGCTCCATCTCTTCATTTTTCTAGAGTTATTTCTCCACTGATCTCTAGTAGCATATTGGGCACCTACTGACCTGGGGAGTTCATCTTTCAGTGTCCTATCTTTTTGCCTTTTCATACTGTTCATGGGGCTCTCAAGGCAAGAATACTGAAGTAGTTTGCCATTCCCTTCTCCAGTACACACTGATAAATACAGTTAAATCTGCCCTATATGGGCTTCTCTGTTAGCTCATTTGGTAAAGAATCTGCCTTCAATGCAGGAGACCCCAGTTAGATTCCTGAGTCAGGAAGATCCTCTGGAGAAAGGATAGGCTACCCACCAGTATTCTTGAGCTTCACTTGTGGCTCAGCTGGTAAAGAATCCGCCTGCAATGTGGGAGACCTGGGTTCGATCCCTGAATTGGGAAGATGCCCTGGAGAGGGGAAAGGCTACCCACTCCAGTGTTCTGGCCTATACAGTCCATGGGGTCACAAAGAGCTGGACATGACTCTACGGCTTTCACTCACTCACTGTCCTACATGGGTGCAGCCTGCCTGAGATATTCAGTGTTCCATTTTTGTTTTCAAATGCTCATCAAGGTAATTTCCACCTAGCAAAACTGAGCTCCCTGACAGATATTTCAAATATCTGACTTTGCCAGGTGTCATCGCAACTGGTCTGGATATAAACCTAGTGCCAATTTGAGCTTGTGGCAAATATATGTAATCCCTCTCCTCATTTTCCAATACCCTTTGAATGTCTTACTACGTATGGTCTATTTTATAGACTTATGCATCTCTTCTCCCCAGGTAGAAACCCAGAAAATCAGTCTCACAGTGTCTTTTACAGTCAAGGCTCTACAAATTAGAATTTGCTCTAGAAAGGAGCAGTGGGAAGGGGGTCCCCTTGTAGAACATATTTTGCTGACAAGGATGGTGGCTCCCTTTTGCTGTTGGCTGAGGATGCAAGGGTGTGTTTCTGGCACAAATGTTGCGTTGATGGAGTGGAGGTGGTGTCGGCAGCAGCTTCCTCACCAGGTGTGGTTTTGGGCATAATTTTTTGATACTCAGCCTCAAACTTCATCGTTAAGCTCTCCCAGTGGTTTGGTAATCCACCCAATAGCCTTTTAATAAACTCTTTTTTTCCTGCTTAGTCAGCCAGAGTGAGCTTCTGTTGCTTATAATTAATATCCCCAACTGATATAAAACTGCTGCTGCTACTGCTAAGTCGCTGCAGTCGTGTCTGACTCTGTGAGACCCCATAGACGGCAGCCCACCAGGCTCCGCCGTCCCTGGGATTCTCCAGGCAAGAACACTGGAATGGGTTGCCATTTCCTTCTCCAATGCATGAAAGTGAAAAGTGAAAGTGAAGTCACTGAGACGTTATTAATCACACAGTATGAAGTCGTTCCCTGAAATGAAATCATGAAATTGAGGTCCTCAGAAGTATGACTGAACAAGAAAAATAGATCTGATCACAGCTTCTGTTCACATTTGGCTCACATTAGGGTTATGGCAAACATTTATAACAGATAAGAGAAACGCACATCTCTGTTTGAGTCCAAAGAAACTATTTCAAAGGGCCATCACATAGATAAATTCCTGAACTTGTCTGCTAAAAATAAAAATAAAGCAAAATAAAAAAATGTACATACCTCTGAATTACAAATTGAATCTTTCCTGCCGAGTGTGTGTGTGTGTGTGTGTGTGTGTGTGTGTATGGTGAGGAAGGTACTATGAAGTTTCCTGAGGAAGTCATGAGCAAGTGAGAGAGTGGCCCCAGTGGGGAAGATCCATGAAGAATTCTAGAAGCCAAGGAGAGACTTCAGTCCAGGCACCATCACCCCCAGGAGCCCTCTGGAGCATCTCAGACTCAGGACTACAAGTCTTTGCTAAAACACTTCTAGTGACAAGGGGTAACTGCTTTTTAAGGAAGCTGCTCCACTGTGAGAAGGTCTGCTTTGAGGAATGTCTGTCTTGTGCAGAACTGAAACCTGTATCCTCTAACTACTGAAACCTGTATCCTCTAACTTCTACTCCCTCTTCCAACATCTACCACTTGCACCTCGTCAAGAACTTGTGCATCCTCCTGCAGTAACTTTAGGCATCAGACTCTCTTCTCTTTCCTATCAGAATCTTCTTTTCTTCAGGTTAAGCAATTCTGTTGCCTTCGCATTTCCACATATGACCCAATCTGATGACCTTTCTCTCCTCCCAGAGAGTATTGACAGAGTTGGAGTCAGACACTGTGTATTATTTATTAGATACATAACCTAGGGCAAATTACCTAATCTTCAAGATAACTGCATTTATTAGAAAGGCAATATGCTCCCAGCCCACGACTTGATTCAAATCTTAAGCCTACCTTTTCTACATATGTAATTTATCTTAAATTATTTAATGCAAAGCCATAAATTATTTAAAAGATCAATCATTAGTGATTGTGAAGATTAAATTATTTAACGTGAGTAAAGACCTAGTTCAGAGTAAGAGCCCTTAAAATAATAGTTAGAATATCATTATTGCTCCCAGAACGTGGTAGCTCCTAGGTGGCTAATGGTCGTGACAGAGAGGTTTTAAGTCTCTGAGACTGGAAAAGAAGGTGAAAGAACAGAGTGCTCTTTATATTTAAGCTTAATACAGTTTAAACAAGAACATGTTAATTGAAATAAAAGAGGTTTTAATAATTTCTTTGTTTATTGTGGGGGAAGTTTCTTTATTAGTAGTAGTAGCAGGAACAATACAAAGTGACTTGCCACAATTCTCACCGCATTCTCGAATCTGTCCATCAAGACGTGGCACCTGCCCTACTGTGCAGTCAGCAGAGGTACTTCCATCAGGCTCTCAATTCTGTCTCCACAAGCGCTCTTCATCCTCCTTTTCCTTTCTTTCTTTTTAAACTGTCTGGATCTCTAGAGTCCCTTATGGTCCCTCTTTTTGTCATTTGTCCATCTCTCTTCCCTGACTAGGCACTCGTTCCTCATTAGTATCTCCCTTTCCTAATCTTAAGTTTCACTTTTCTGTAAGACACCATGCTGTGGATGGATGCCAAATGAATAGGAGACTGGGCATCTTAGGGAATCATGTTTTGTTGGAGAAAACGGAGAAGAAGCCAGCTGGGACTGGCTGGTTGAAGTAGTGGAGAGTATGCAAAGGATGGATTTAGCCCTCTGTGAAGGCAGGGGAAGGGACCTAATATACACAGTGTTTTATTGAGCTGTCCACACCTCAGGATATTTTTGTTCAAATGGGAAGAGATCTAGAGAAAGGAATTAAACCTCTGTCTTAAAAATCTTCCCTATCCAGAAGCTGGAAAAACTGACTTTGTGTTGACCATCATAGATAAGATAAAGGCAGCTCTGTTTCAGAGAAGATCCTGAAAGTATGTTACTTCTATTTCTTATGGGAGATGTGCCCAAGAAAAATGACCAACTGCACTTTTGGTTTGCTTTGCAGTTACTGCTGAGGACATCACTTCTGCTAAGGTTTCACATCAGCATTCTTCCTGATGTGGGGCATGCTTCAGCTGCCTGAAGGTGGGTGCAGAGTTCATGGTCCTTGGGTGTGGAAAAAGCTCAGGTTACCTGGGGACCTTACTTTGTTGCTACTGCTGAAAGGAAGTCTTTCTTGGATCTAAGTAAACCTGTAAGATACAAGAGACAAAAGTGTTCAGACATCATATCCTGATTTTGAAGCAAAGTTCTTTTTTCTATAGATGAGAATTGTTCATCTTTTCAACCTTGAAGTCCTCCAGGAGAAGTCAACCGGAAGAGCTGATAATCCTAACCTGCAAAGTCAAAACCTGACTGCCAAATAATAAGATGTCCGGTGTTTTAAAACTGCAATTGGTGGACCATATAGACCAGTGAGCCAAAGAAATTTCCACACTGGTCCCAGAAATACTGACATTTCGTGTGTACTAATTCTGTTCTCTTCTCACTCAACAACCTCTTATTTATTTTGCATTCTTTTTGTTTGTATTAGAAAACCTGGCTTCTGAGCAGTGAAGGAACTCCTCCAAAAGCAAACTACAGGCAAGTGAGAGGGGATGTCTAATTACTTTTCCTCTATACATTACCTTTCATCAGAACAGTGACTGTTTTGAAAATGATCTCATAAAAGGAATAGTTGAAGGAGAGAAATGCATTTAATGAGTCACTCTTCCTTTACTATAGTCTATTTTGCCATATTGTTTTCCTCACAATATTAGATACTGAAATCCCCAGGAAAACACACTCTTGCTTTATTTTCAGTTCCAATCCTAAGATCAGGTTGAATGGTTGTTGATAGTCAGTACAAGTTTGTAGAAAGTTGAATAACATAGATTCAAAATATATAGTTGTTTTTTTTTTTTACAAATATGCAGACAAACAGTTAATTGGCAGATTTTCAAGATTTTATCTTATTCTCTGAAAATATTTCCTTAAATGTATTTTCTCCTTCATCCTATGTGTAAGCAAGCAACAGTCACAATAAATTGAATAAAACAACTCCCCACTATCTACACACAAAAATCTAGATGTTCTGATATGCAACTTCAAACTTATGCCTCCTTTGTTTTTTCACCTTGTTGCGTTGACAAGAGCGCCAGTATAAAGCTGAACAGAAATGGTAATAATGGGTTCTTTTATTTCATTCCTGATCTCAGAGAGGAAATTTCAATATTTCATTATTAAGCATGATGTTTCCTGCAGATATTTTTGCAGATACATCTATTAGACTAGGAAAAATCTTTTATTCCTATTTTGTGAAGAATATCGGAAATAAAAGCTGAATTTTATAAAAAAAAATCTTTAATAGTAATCAAACAATTGAATATTTTTAAAAATCTGTTTTTCCACCTCTTGAATTGAAAACTGTCCCACTGTTTTTCAATTTGTGAAAGAATTTGTATAGAATTTGTATCATTTCTTCCTTAAAAATTTGGAACTCTAAGATACTGGTCAAGATCTAGTTCTTAACCTGGATATATGAATGTTCATTTTGTTTTTAAAAAGAATGTGTATACTTTTAAAAAAAGAATGTGTATACTTTCCCCCCATATATGCATTTATATACTTTTCTAAATGTATGGTACATTTTTATAATACAAATTTTAAAAATAAAATTTGGAGGCATCCATAGTGAAGACTACTGGGTCAGTATTCTTTGTGGAAAAAATTTTAATAACTGATTCACCTACTTATGGACTCTTCAGTTTTTAAATTTATTTTTGTACCAGTTTTTATATTTTATGATCTGTCTGTTTTAATTCAATTTAAAAAATTTATTTGAATAAAGTTGCTCATAATGTTCTATTGCTATTGTTTGAATGTTTGTAGTGACACCAATTTTTCCATTCCTAATATTAGTTACTTATGTTTTTCCTTTTGTCACTTGTCTCAGAAATTATTATTGTTACTAACACCTTTTAAAACCATCTTTATTGATTTTTCTGTTTTCTGTTTGTTTTATAGTTTCTTTATTTCTATTTATTTTTTTCTTCTACTTTCTTTGAGTTAAATTTGTTCTATTTTTAGTTTCTTGAGATGGAAGTTTAAATAACTGACTTTAAGGTTTTATTCTATTATATGTACTTGCTGCTGCTGCTAAGTTGCTTCAGTCGTGTCTGACCCTGTGCAACCCCATAGACGGCAGCCCACCAGGGTCCCCTGTCCCTGGGATTCTCCAGGCAAGAACACTGGAGTGGGTTGCCATTTCCTTCTCCAATGCAGGAAAGTGAAAAGTGAAAGTGAAGTCGCTCAGTCGTGTCCGACCCTCAGCGACCCCATGGACTGCAGCCCACCAGGCTCCTCCATCCATNGTCCCTGGGATTCTCCAGGCAAGAACACTGGAGTGGGTTGCCATTTCCTTCTCCAATGCAGGAAAGTGAAAAGTGAAAGTGAAGTCGCTCAGTCGTGTCCGACCCTCAGCGACCCCATGGACTGCAGCCCACCAGGCTCCTCCATCCATGGGATTTTCCAGGCAAGAGTACTAGAGCGGGGTGCCATTGCCTTCTTGGGACACTGTAAATTCTTATCTCAGTAGTACTGCACTGAATGAGTTTTGCTGTGCCACACTTTGATTATAATTCACTTAAAATATTTTATAATTCTCATAGGAATTTGATACTACCTATGAGTTATTTTGAATATTGTTTAATTTCTAATTAATTTGTGATTTTCTAATTACCCTTCTGTTGTAAATTTACAACTTAATTTCAATGTAGTTGAAGCATATATTCTGTTTTTTTTTTTTGAGGTTTTTTTTAAAAAAACTATTTTACTTTACAATACTGTATTGGTTTTGCCATACATCAACATGAATCCGCCATGGATGTACACAAAGCATATATTCTATGTAATTTTAATCCTTTAAAATTTGTTGAGACTTATGATAATCATATCATCTGCTTTGGTAAATGTTCCATGGGTATATTTTATTTGGTATGATATTCTATATAATACAATAAAGTAAAATTTGTTAACTAGGGAGAAATTCTATTTCCTTATTGGCTTTTTTCTCTTTTGTATTAACTTTTGAAATAGGAGTGTGATTTTGACTTCTCTCTATTTTTGTTCTGTGATTATTTTCTTTAAGCATTTTGAAATCATGTTTTGAGATACATCTAGATTGAGCATTGCAAACTTTCTGTTGCATTGATCATTTTGTTCTTATAAAACGCCATTCCTTATCTTTAAAAAGTCTTTTTGCCTTAAATTTTACTCTGCTTAGTATTAGTAGAGCTATACCAGACTTTGCTCACAAAGTTTATCTTTTCTATAATTTACTTTCAAATTTTTTGCTCCTTTTAATTTGGTCTGCTTCTCGTAATAGCATATAGTTTAAGAAAACCCAGTTGACAATCTTGGTGTAATACTGGTGTATTTAGCCTATTTTACGATTTAATGAATTACTAGTATCTACTATCTTATTTCATGGTTTATGTTCATTTTCTCTCTTGCCCTTTTTTGAATATTTCTTTTTATTTTATTTTCTTTGATTAAAATTTTAGCTTTATGTTCTTTTAACATTGCTGGAGAGAACAAATATCCAGCTTATTAAAAAATAATGCAAATTATTCAAATTATTGCTTTTACCATTTCTGTAATACTTAGCTTTTTAGTGTTTCACCTCATGAAACTTTAGATTTTGCCAAATATTTTCAGAAGAATCAATCATGTGTCACACTGTCTCAGTGAGATGATCAAAATCTCCCTTGTCTCTCAAAAGCTGGATGTCTGGGAAAATCCAGAATAAAATATCAACCTCTTGTTTTCTACCAGAGCTAGTAAATGCTCCCAGAGGGAAAGCAGCAGCTGCAAAAGTCCGCTCTTCTAAGATTGCTCCTCTTTATGATATTAATCTCTCTAGTCTCCATTTCTTCAGGAAGTCTCTGAATTCTTTAAACAATTGACTTTAAAATTATAACAAAGTTTTCTATTTGTTCCTGATGAGAGTGTTGGTTTGCCAGTAAGCCACTCCACTCTACTAAGAATGCTGTGAAATTAAATTTTAATTATTTAAATCAATTTGAGGTAGGTTTCTGTTACTTGCAGTCTATGATATCCTTAAAAATATATCTGAGCCAAGACCTGAGTGATGAGGAGCATCCTTCAAGGGAAGAATATTCCAGGCAGAGGGAAATGCAAAGAAAATGAACTTGTCCTGTTGGAGAAGTGGAAATGAGGCAGCCTGGTGTAATATAATGAGTTGGATGGATGGGTTGGGGGAAGACAAGATGGAAGAAGAGGCAGGAACAGATTATGTAGGGCCTTTTAGATAATTTAAGTGACATCCTACAATTATACTTAAAGAGATTATCATAGATAATCTTTTTGAATTCTACATAAAGAATAAATTATTTGGAGACAGACAAGAAAGCTACAGGATTAGTTAAGAGGCCACTTCATTAGTTCAAATAAGAGATGATGTTGGCTTGCCTTAGGGTTTTGTCAGTGAAAATGGAGGAAAGTAGACGAAATAGGGTCATATTTTAGAGTATTTGCCTCCAATCCAAGTTCTAAGGAAACAAGACTTTAAGAGATATTTCACAGGCTAACAGAGCAGGTCTACATTACCCTTCTATGAATTTCAGCTTGAGTAGCCCAAGTTTATTCTTTTGTATCGAGAGTGTTAACAACCTCGGTAGGGAGGCCAGAGGTCCCTAAGTGGCAGGAGGGAATAAACTGCAAGTGGCAGATTTTATTTTTTCTTTCCTCTTCTGATCCTGTGTTGTCATAGCAATACCTGGTTCCACCTGAACTTAACTTTATCTCAAACCTTGAGCTAACCAATGCATTTTTCTCATGGAAATGTATTTCTTAAGCTATGTTAATGAACTATGTATTTGCTTGGAAATCTGCCTTTCTTCAAAATTCATGTCAATTGTTATATGGCTGGGGATGACTCACCTTGGGCCAATGCTATCTCAAAATGCATGTTGTGGGTGAGGGGCTGGTGCAGCTCTCTCAGTTTTGAGGTGTTTGCTTTATTTGATTAGCAGCTTGCTAACAGGTATATAACGCCTTGCTAAAAACTAGCAACAGGGTGCTCTTTCTTTCCCTTTCTGATGTCTATGTCAGAAGTTTTCCTTATCTCTTTTCATATTTTAATAAAACTTTGCTACACAAAAAAATATGAGTGATCAAGCCTCATCTCTGGTCCCAGATAGAATTCCTCTCCTCTGGAGGGCACAAATCCTGATGTCACTCAGTCGTGTTTGACTCTTTGTGACTCCATGGACTGTACAATCCATGGAATTTTTCAGGCCAGAATACTGGAGTGGGTAGCCTATCCCTTCTCCATGGGATCTTCCTGACCCGGGAATCAAACCAAGGTCTCCTGCATTGCAGGTGAATTCTTTACCAGCTGAGCTATGAGGGAAGTCCAAGTTTCTTTCACATACAAAGCTCCGAGTGATCAAGCCTTGTCTCTAGCCCCAGACTGAATTCCTCTCTGGAGGCCATGAATCCTGGCATCATTCATGGTTCATAGCAGCAACCTTTCAGTATGTTGCAGTTCTATGCAAGATTTTAGTTGAAATATTAAAAGGAAATTAAAAGGGAAAAAGCATAGCAATGGGGTTAGAACCTATAGTCTTATTGCTGATTATATGGCAGGGTGTAAAAAGTCTGAAATTCATGACACATATGGTTTTTCTGACCTTAACAGATGAGTAGACTGTAGTGTCAAATTGTTATTCCTCCTTTCCCACTTTGTAAGTGAGACGTATTAGAACCAGAAAGAGAGAAACTTTCTTGCAATGTCCTTCCAGTGCCTTCTACTGACAAAACTGAATACCTGACAACTGGAAAAAGAGGAATATTTGTAAAGCCCAGACCCCTTATCATGGTACAGGCAAAGAAGGATGATTTTGGAGAAGAGAGAAATAAAGTGACAACTGATACAGGTCTTTGGGAGGGTACTGCTCAGGAATACGTAGATGGCAAAATTTGGGTTTCAGGGAGTGTAGTGTCTGGAATTGTTGGGAGAGCAGTGGGGAGAGGGTTATGTTGAGGGCAGAGTTTTGTGGTATGGGGAAGACAAGAGTCAGGAATGTGGGATCTGTAAGGGACTGGGCTGAAAGTTCCGTGGAAGCCAAATATCAGATTATGGGGGACAGGGCTCAGCATACTGGGGACAAAGATAGCAGGGTTTGGAGTTGTAGGGTGAAAATCTGTGACATTAAAGATGGGCACAGTTTATTAAATATTTTTGTATTGAGATATGTGTGTGTGTATTAAGGGGGGAAGTTTATGTGTCCAATTCTTGAACATGGGCAGTTCTATGATTGCTTTGACTGAAATGACACTAGGCCAATTTTCATTTTCTTTCTTCTGATGTCTTGAGTCAAGTGCAAGAATCTGACCACTCTCCTGGAGAGACCTTGAAATTACCTAGAGAAAAGGAGGAGGCTAGCTGAGTCTAGCCTTTCTTCTGTCAAGGCATCAGGCAGGGTGAATGTGGATGAATCTATCTTGAACTTTGTAGAGCTGATCAGCTAACGGGTGAATACCACCAAGGAGTTCCAGTTCATACCATATGAAGCATGAGGATTACTTGATCAACCATTACGTGATTATCTGTCTTACAAAATTGTGGAATCTTTATCACAAAGATTAATCTTTATCTTAATCACAAAAATCTTTACTAGGAGAGATGAATGTGGTAAAACAAAGATGTGCTATCCAGATTTCCCTTAAAGAAATGATTTGTTGTTCCAACTATTGGGAGCCATCAGCTTCTTCAGGGTTCGCCTCAACTTCAGAGGCCTCTGAAGAACATTTAGAGGCCTCTTTCAAGAACATTTTGCTGCCTCTTTCAAGAACATTCCAGTCCAGGCTGGGCCACACCCAGTGACTACTGAGGAGGTAGGTATAGCAGCCTGGCCATCTGGGCCAGCACAGTGATTAGGCTGTATAGGCTCTCAGGTTTCCTATGCATTTAGCTGACTGTTTACCAGGCTTCTATGGCAGTTTGACTTCTCCCTCTGCCCAGCCCTGGTTTCTCTTCCTGCTTTCACAGGCACTGATCTCCAGTTAATACTGTACACACCAAATTCCATTACAATGTCTGCTTCTCAGAAGCCCAACATGTGAGAGTGTGATAAGTGAACAGCTGTTCTAGTGCCAATGCTATCCCTGCTATTGTTAGAGTTATGCAGAAATACTTTGAAGTTTCAGAAGGGAACACTGAATCTGGCACACAGTAAGAACTCAGTAAGTATTTATCAAACTGAACTGATGCTCAGAAGAAGGACTGCTCACATAAGTGACTAAAAAGCTATCAGTAAGCCTCTCTCTGGGGGCCTCCCAGGTAGTGCTAGGGATAAAGAACTTGCCTGCCAATGCAGGAGGTGTGAGAGATGTGGGTTCGATCCCTGGGTAGGGAAAATCCCCTGGAGGAAGTCATGGCAGCGCACTCCAGTACTCTTGCCTGGAGAATCCTGTGCACAGAGGAGCCTGGCGGGCTACAGTCCATAGGGTCGCAGAGTCAGACACGACTGAAGCAACTTCGCACAACACAGCACAGCGCAAGCCTCTCTCTGATGTCTGCTGTGGCCTAAGTGGCCCCAGAAGGAGAGCGCAAGTCCCTCCCCGTCAGCCCTCTTTGCAGCCCTGGTGCTGCTGCTTTCCTGGTGACGCTCACTTCTTTCATCTGTAGTGTATCCCTCGAGTGGCAAGGGTGACAATGATGACAAGGGTGGGATTTGGAAAGTAGGCAGTTGGGACAGATGCTCTCAGAGGGGAATTCAACACCACTCAGTCTCTCATCCTCAAACACACTCCTGCTCCTTGTGGCTCCTGTTCTGCCCTTAGAGTTACCCCTCCAAGGATTTATCCATTCTCCGTACTGGGTGCCTCCCTACTCCTTCTGGACTCATAGCATCCCTCACCTCTAGCAAGTGAGGACTGTCTAGGGTCTCTCAGCAATACATGTTTTCATCAAAGGAATAGAGAGGAAAGGGCTCTGACGTTCAGAGGGAGGGATCAGCTCTTCACGTTGATAAGGGAGAAGGCTTGGGGAAAAGCGTAGAGAGGATGGATGTGTCAGGCCCAATGTTGATGGTTTCACCAAGGACATATATGTTAGCAGAAGAGGTATCTGTAGAGTCTAGGTAGTTCTAAGTCATTTGAAAAGAACCTTTATCAACCCTCCTTAGTTTGTTCCTTAAGAACTAGAGCTTCTGCAAAATAAGGGGTAGTAAACCCTTTGTCTTCAAGCCTTGGTGACTTCCAACCTTTGGAGGGAGAAGCCTGTAGAAGTGGTGAGGAGGAGATGGTGTGCAAGGTGGAGTGTCTGTTGGGTGGTTGGGAGACAATCCTTGCTCAAGTTGGGAAAAGAAGCTTGTTTCAGATGTGACTCTGCTTTTCCAGGTATTCTCGCTGACACAGGCGGCACTGAGCAGAGAGCACTTCTGTTGCCCAGGAGAAGGGCAGGTTTCAGGGCCGTGGGGAGGAGGCTCGCACTGTTGCCACTATAGATGGGACATCATACCCAAGTTTCAGGGAACCCAAAAGAAACAAGAGAGAACTATTTTCATGTTTGGCATTCAGATAGTTTAAAGTAGAGTGCAATCGCCCCCAGAATTCTAACTTTGAGAGTAGACAAAACCCCTTCGGCCTATAGTTTCCATTATCATATTCTATGATTCAGATTTTTCCAGTTTAACATAATGATAATAGCAATGATTTCTAACATTTACCGAGTGTTTATATAGTTACTTCTATGCTAAAGAAGGCAATGGCACCCCACTCCAGTACTCTTGCCTGGAAAATCCCATGGATGAAGGAGCCTGGTGGGCTGCAGTCCATGGGTTCCCTAAGTCGGACATGACTGAGTGACTTCACTTACACTTTTCACTTTCATGCATTGGAGAAGGAAATGGCAACCCACTCCAGTGTTCTTGCCTGGAGAATCCCAGGGATGGGGGAGCCTGGTGGGCTGCCATCTATGGGGTAACACAGAGTCGGACATGACTGAAGCGACTTTGCAGCAGCAGCAGCAAGCATGCTGCATGATTTTCTAATTTAACCCTATTAAAATCCTATTAGATGAGAAGAGCCACTGCCTCCATTTTATACATAGTGAAAAAATGTTACAGAAAGGTTAACTGACCTACCTGAAGAATAATAACTAGTAATTTGTGGAACCAGGAACCAAGTTTGAATTCCCTTACCTCAGAGCCAGCACTCTTAACATTCACACATCCACTAGGCTTTTCTAGCAAATGTTAACCCCTAGCCTTTCAGGAGTGTCCTGAGGGGCTGTCAGGAGAAGGATTTTCTTTAGGCTGCTCAAATGTGACTCTTCCAGACATCTTGGAATGTGAAGTCAAGAGGGCCTTAGAAAGCATCACTAAGAACAAAGCTAGTGGAGGTGATGGAATTCCAGTTGAGTTGTTTCAAATCCTGGAAGATGATGCAGTGAAAGTGCTGCACTCAATATGCCAGCAAATTCGGAAAACTCAGCAGTGGCCACAGGACTGGAAAAGGTCAGTTTTCATTCCAATTCCAAAGAAAGGCAATGCCAAAGAATGCTCAAACTACCGCACAATTGCACTCATCTCACACGCTAGTAAAGTAATGCTCAAATTCTCCAAGCCAGGCTTCAGCAATATGTGAACCGTGAACTCCCTGATATTCAAGCTGGTTTTAGAACAGGCAGAAGAACCAGAGATCAAATTGCCAACATCCGCTGGATCATGGAAAAAGCAAGAGAGTTTCAGAAAAACATCTATTTCTGCTTTATTGACTATGCCAAAGCCTTTGACTGTGTGGATCACAATAAACTGTGGAAAATTCTGAAAGAGATGGGAATATCAGACCACCTAACCTGCCTCTTGAGAAATCTGTATGCAGGTCAGGAAGCAACAGTTAGAACTGGACATGGAACAACAGACTGGTTCCAAATAGGAAAAGGAGTATGTCAAGGCTGTATATTGTCTCCCTGCTTATTTAACTTCTATGCAGAGTACATCATGAGAAACGCTGGACTGGAAGAAACACAAGCTGGAATCAAGATTGCC
>SJYX01021276.1:72566-106897 GCA_006410675.1 Oreotragus oreotragus | reverse complement strand
ACTCCAGTACTTTGGCCACCTCATGCGAAGAGTTGACTCATTGGAAGAGACTCTGATGCTGGGAGGGATTGGGGGCAGGAGGAGAAGGGGACGACCGAGGATGAGATGGCTGGATGGAATCACGGACTCGATGGACGTGAGTCTGAGTGAACTCCGGGAGATGGTGATGGATAGGGAGGCCTGGCGTGCTGCGATTCATGGGGTCGCAAAGAGTCGGACACGACTGAGCGACTGAACTGAACTGAACTGATGTAGCTGGGGGTTGGGGGTGTTCCTTTGTCTGATTACATCAGACCCATTCAGGCTGCTGGTGTTCTGATCTGGCCCCTCACTCTCAGGAGAACATTGACTCCTGGGTCAGGACTAGTCCTTGGGGTAGGATGAAAAGGTCCAGAAATTGTGCCATTTTTCTTTAGTCAGCATTGACTAGAGCTTCCTGCGTGCTGTGGCTGTTAGGTTTGAGAGAATAAAATGAAGATGTTTAACTTGGGGAATCAAAAATTTGAGCTGATATGAGAGCTGTGTGTAAATAACAGGAATAGAAAGTAAATCTGTTCTGTATTTCAGAGCAGAAGTCTCCTAAAGAAACAGAAGTGACTGGGAAGCACATTTCAGTCCAATTGAGAACATAGTTCCTGAGTAATTTATTCGCAGTAAGACCAGCAGCTTACAACACACTGAACCCCCTGCTGCTGGCAAGGTTCCAGCAGAGGAGGAAAGACTATTTTTCTGGAGGTTCTTTGGAGCAGATATTTGTGCAAAATGGGCTTTTGGTTCTGTGATGCCTTTTCTTTCCTGAGACTTCGTTTCTATTTTTGACTTCCTTCTAGGGCCTCCATCTTCTTCTATTAATTCCTCTTTCAGTAAGACAACCTGTAATTACTCACCCTAAGGATATTTTATAAATTCTCTCTTCCATTTCATTGACCAAATCACAGGCCCTGAAAGAGGAGTCAGGTAGTGATAGACTATCACAAATGTAGGATTTCCAGAATATTTATCTTCTATCCCAAGGCCTTAGTTCAAATTGTCAGATCTGTGTCTTCACTTGAAGATTGTTTTTTGTTGTTTCCCTACAGCTGGACTTTGGCCTCAAATCTGAGTGAAAAAAAAGCTTCTTGATATTATAGAAAGAACATAAAATAGAAACAAGGAGATCTGGATGTTAGCTTTACTTTGACATTAACCAGCTGTGTGGTCTTACTCGAAACACTCAATATCTCCATAACTTGGTTTCATTTCTAAAATGAAAGATTTGGATATGAGCATTTCCAAAGTGAATCCTAGAATTAACATTATGTCTGCCTGTCTATACACCTAGCTATCCTATTCCTTTAAAACTCCACCTCAAAGGAAACTTCACTCTAAGTTCAACCACAGGATCATCCAGGTAAGGAAGGGGCTATACCAGTCCCTATGGAGAAGGCAATGGCAACTCACTCCAGTACTCTTGCCTGGAAAATCCCATGGCGGAGGAGTCTGGTAGGCTGCAGTCCATGGGGTCGCGAAGAGTCGGACACGACTGAGTCAATTCACTTTCACTTTTCTCTTTCATGCATTGGAGAAGGAAATGGCAACCCAATCCAATGTTCTTGCCTGGAGAATCCCAGGGATGGGAAAGCCTGGTGGGCAGCTGTCTATGGGGTCGCACAGAGTCAGACAGGACTGAAGCGACTTAGCAGTAGCAGCAGCATACCAGTCCCTAAGTGGACTCTTCCCTCTTTGCAGAGAGAGAGACTTTGTCACCTACCTCTCCAGTCTGCTTCCTGCCTCAGAGGATTCCAGAGGCATTGAGGAGAGCCTTAATCTTGTATCTCTGATACCAACCTCAGTCAAACTTAAGGAAAACAAAGGGGTTTCTCCCAGTTTCCTGTTTCTTAAGTGTCTCCCTTCAGGTCCTAAAATGACTTGTGAAACTACTTCTTTGTTTAGAAATCTCCAGTTTGGCAGGTACTGAGTGACTAACAAGGCTTCCATCTCCTCAGGGCAATTCGGGAGGAATGGGACACAGGGGCTGGGCTCTCAGTGGGTGATGAGTAACCGTGGGAAGGTGTGATGAATGGGCCAAGGGAGGCAGGACCTTTGAGGAGGGGAGGAGCATGTGAGGGGCCTCATAAGTAAGTGGTAGAAGATGTTAACTCACATTTTTTCCCCACCAAAACAATTTTTTATTTCCAGTTTAATTTATGTTTTAATGCTTTAGCAAAAGTAAGCCCCATGAATCCAAACCATGTACTTTGCTGGTATAGTCAAAAAGGAATTATATAGATTTTGAAGGATAAAAAGAGATACTAGAGGAACTTCCCTGGTGGTCCAGTGGTTGAGAATCTGCCTGCTAATGCAGGGGACATGGGTTTGATCCCTGGTCTGGGAGGATCCCACATGCTGCAGGGCAATTAAGCCCACATACCACAACCACCGAACCCACACTTTAGAGTCCAGGCTTCCCAACAAGAGAAGCCACCACAGTTAGAAGCCTGAATACCACAGCTAAAGAGTAGTCCCTGTTTGCCACAACTAAAGAAAGCCCGAGTGCAGCAAGGAAGACCCAGCGCAGTCAAAAATAAATAAAATAAATTTTAAAGATGGCTACTAGAAAAGAATAAGGTGAGGTCCTTTGGAAATGTAGATCATAGCTTCTACATTTATGATTTGAGCACAATTTTGTAAGTCAAGGAATCTTGACAGACTCTGGAAGGTGGAAAGTAAAGTAGCGTGAGGAATAATTTCTAGTCTTTTCTCGTGGAGCATTGGTTGGCTGTCAGTTGTTTAGTGGACTCAAGATTCAAGAAGATATTGGAGTCTAGCCTGTTATCTGAAGCTGTGGCACACAGTCATGGGATGGATGTAGATATTGATAATTGGAATACAGGGCTGGAGAGTTGAGAGGCCTAGGAAGGGAGAGAAAATGGCACTGGAAATGTAATAGGGAAACAAGTCTGACTCCATCTTGGATCCGTTTCTTTCAACCTTTGTACTCTATTGCTTTTGTTATAAGTGAATTAGTAAAAAGATGCTGCTGATAGCTTCAAGTATACATAATGGCCCTCTCAAGGATCCCTGCCTCCCATGCCTGACAATTAAGCAAAAATTCCTTTGTTCAGCACACAGGAAACATTCTGAATAGGTCCACCTGTCAATAGCTGCAAGAAAAAAAGAAATGAACACATTTCCTTACAAGTCTGGCCAGAACCAGGAAATATTAGCAACAACTTATTATCTTTTTAAAATTATGTCCTCAATTGCCCCTATTTGTTCCATAAAAGAAACTAGCATCCAAACCCAGGCAAGATGGTTCTTTGGGACATTAGTCCACTATCTTCTTGGTCTGCTGATTTTCTGAATAAAGTTGCTATTCCTTGTCCCAATAACACATCTCTTTGTTTACAGTCCTGTCATATGGTGAGCAGTTCAAGCTTGGACTCAGTAACAGGCAGAGGTAGAGAGGGGAGTGATGGACTTTGGGTATTTCTCAGACCACTACTATCCATTGTGTAATGTGCTTGCCTTGTTGTGTTGCTTGATAGGGGAAACTAGACTTAAAAACCATACATGGGTAGAGAGAAAGAAATATTTCACTGTATGTACCAGGAAGAAGGGATGCTCATCCCTGGGTAGCTGTGAAGTTGAGAAGTGGCTATTCATCAGAGATCAATACAAAAGAATTACCAGTTAATGTCCAGTATTTTGGTGCATGATACTTGAGCCCTAGCTAGTATAAAAGTGAGCAATCACCTGCTGTGATTCAGAGTGTTCAGAGTGATGGTAAGCTCAGTCGGATGGGAGTGGCAGTCAGGATGGAAGTTAGCACACGTAGTGAAGTTTCACGTACCAAACAGGAGAGTGGTGTGATCACTAAAGTCTGTGCACCCCAAGTTCTCCAATGTCAGCCTGAGTTATCATGGGAAGATGAACGAGTTCTAAAGGCACCTTCAATCCCCAAATCATCAATGCTTGCACACAATCTATCAACTCAATAGTTATTAAAGTTATTATTAGATTGGTAAAAAAGTAATTGTGGTTTTGTACTGTAAATTTTAAAGCATTATAACTAGGCTCAAACACATCTTTATTAATCAAAATAGGAACCATTGCAGTCAACACATTTTTGCCAATGAGAAATAAATTTGTTATCTTGTAGTGTAAAAATCCATGCTTAAGGAGTCAGTGAACTCTTGGAAAGCATTTTCTGCCTCCTGCTGATTGTGGAAGCATTTTCCCTGCAAAAAGTTGTCAGGATTCTTGAAGAAGTGGTAGTCAATTGGCAAGAGTTCATGTGAATTCAGCAGATGAGGCAAAACTTTGTGGCCCAATTTGTTCAACTTTTGAAGCATTGATGGGTGATATGTGGTTGGGCACTGTTGTGGAGACGAATTGGGCCCTTTCTGTTGACCTATGCTGGCTGCAGCTGTTGCAGTTTTTAGTGCATATCTTGATTTGCTGAGCATACTTCTCAGATGTAATGGTTTTGCTGGGATTCAGAAAGCTGGCGTGGATCAGATGGGCAGCAGACCGCCAAACACTGATTATAACTTTTTTTTTCTTTTGATGCAAGTTTGGCTTTGGGAAGTGCTTTGGTGCTTCTTCTTGTTCCAACCACTGAGCTGGTCATCACTGGTTGTTGTATAAAATCCACTTTTTGTCACATATCATAATCATATCTAGAAATGGTTTGTTGTTGTTTAGAATAAGGGAAGATGACAGCTTAAAATGATGATTAAAAAAATTTTTTTTTGGTCAGCTCATGAGGTACCCACTTATCAAGCTTTTTCACCTTTCCAATTTGCTTCAAATGTCCAATGACTATAGAATGGTTCACATTGAGTTCTTTGCCAGTTTCTGATATTGTAAGAGGATCAGCTTTGATGATTGCTCTCAGTTGGCCATTATCAGCTTGTGATGGCTGGCTACTATGTTCCTTATCTTCAACGCTCTTGTCTCCTTTGCAAAACTTCTTGAATCACCACTGCACTGTATGTTCATTAGCAATTCCTGGGCCAAATGTGTTGTTGCTGTTGCAGTCTGTCTCTGCTGCCTGATGACCCATTTAGAACTCAAATGAGAAAATTGCTCTACCTACCCAGGAACATGGAATATCTCTCCATATGCTTATGTCAAATGCTTATTTCTTTCTTCAGTGTCCTATAATTTTCCATATACAGTTCATCTGTCTCCTCAGGTAGGCTTACTCTTAGATATTTTATTCTTTTTGTTGTAAATGACTATACTACCAAATGCAATCTGCAGATTCAATGTGATCACTATCAAATTACCAATGGCATTTTTCACATAACTAGAACAAAAAAATCTCACGATTCATATGGAAACACAAAAGACCCTAAATAGCCAAAGCAATCTTGAGAAAGAAGAATGGAACTGGATCTGTCAACTTTCCCTACTTTATACTACAAAGCTACAGTCATCAAGGCAGTATGGTACTGGCACAAAAACAGAAATATGGACCAATGGAACAAGATAGAGCACCCAGAGATAAACCCACATACCTATGGGTACCTTATTTTTGTCAAAAGAGGCAAAAAAATGTGATGAGGCAAAGATAATCTCTTCAATAAGTGGTGCTGGGAAAACTGGACAGTTACATGCACAAGAATGAAATTAGAGCACTTCCTAATGCCATACACAACATAAACTCAAAATGGATTAAAGACCTACATGTAAGACCAGAAGCTATAAAACTCTTAGAGGAAAACATAGGCAGAACACTTGATGACATAAATCAAAGCAAGATCTTCTATGACCCACCTCCTAGAGTAATGGAAATAAAAACAAAAATAAACAAATAGGACCTAATTAAACTTAAAAGCTTTTGCATGGCAAAGGAAACTACAAACAAGGTGAAATGACAGCCCTCAGAATGGGAGAGAATAATAGCAAAGGAAACAACTGACAAAGAATTAATTTCCAAAATATACAAGCAGCTCATACAACTCAATACCAGAAAAACAAACAACCTAATCAAAATGTGGGGAAAAGACCTAAACAGACATTTCTCCAAAGAAGACATACAGATGGCTAACAAACACATGAAAAGATGCTCAACATTGCTCATTATTGGAGAAATGCAAATCAAAACCACAATGAAATACCACCTCACACCAGTAAGAATAGGCATCATCAAAAAGTCTACAAACAATGAATGCTAGAGAGGGTGTGGAGAAAAGGGAATCCTCTTGCATTGGTGGTGGAAATGTAAATTGATACAGCTACTATGGAAGATGGTATGGAGATTTCTTTAAAAACTAGTAATAAAACCACCATATGACCCAGAAATCCCACTTCTAGGGATATATCCTGAGAAAATCAAAATTGAAAAAGACACATGTATCCCAGTGTTCATTGCAGCACTATCTACAACAGCTAGAACATGGAAGAAATCTAGATGTCTATCAACAGATGAATGGATAAAGAAGCTGTGGTACATTTATATAATGGAATACTACTCTGCCATAAAAAGGAACACATTTGAATCTGTTCTAATGAGGTGGATGAAACTAGAGCACATTATACAGAGTGAAGTACGTCAGAAAGACAAATATAAATATCATATACTGACACATATATATTGAATATGGAAAGATTTATTATCAGGGCAGCAATGGTGAAACAGACATAGAAAACAGACCTAAGCACACAGGGGGAGAGGAGGAGAGGGAGAGTTGTATGGAGAAAGTAACATGGAAATTTACAATACCTTATGTAAAATAGATAGCCAATGGGAATTTGCTGAGGAAACTTAAACAGGGGCTCTATGACAATCTAGAGGGGTGGAATGGGGAGGGAGATGAGAGGGAGGTTTGGGAGGGAGGGGACCTGGGTGTGCTTATAGCTGATTCTGTTGATGTATAACAGAAAACCACAAAATTCTGTAAAAGCAATTATCCTTCAATTAAAAAAATAAAATGGCAAAAAATTGCTCTTATTTGCTTTTTGTCTAACATCATTTCCATAGTCTAAATAAATACAAAATAAACAGCAAGCAAGTCATTAGCAAAAAACATAAAGCAAGAAATGTTCATTAAAATGATAACACAACCACATTTAAGAATATATTCTAATATCAAACACCAAATTTCAACAATGCAAAAACTGCAACTATTTTTGCACCAATCTAATATTTACTCTTTTCTCGAGTGTAGAGTTTGTGTAAATACATATCTGTATTTCAGATAGTCCCAGGAGTGCTGAGAAAAGGGTGGGGGAAGGGTGTTTACCTGCTAATTTTCTGGGAAATTAATTGTCTGGAGAAATTCAGGTTAAAATGTAGATAGGGGAAGTGTCAACACTTATTCACACTGGCCTTTAAAGCAGGTGTGACCGGGTAACCTCTAGCAGCAACAGTACTTTTGCCTGGGAGTGTTCTTGTCTTTGAAAGGATGAAGGATGTGATGTGACTGCCAAGAACCAAAGGGGTGGATTGAGCTTATTGTGGGTGCTGGATCTTCTAAGCCTTTTAATTTCTGCACCAGTTGTCCACAATACCCTATTTCTCCCCACCTGACTAGCTCCTTTGAGTCATTGACCAGCCAATGATATGGCTGGTTTGTATAGTCCTCAGTGTGATGTGTGAATCACCACATCCTGGTTAACTTGGAAAATTAAAAGCAATTTTCTGCGGAAAATATGAGAGCACTCTTCTCTTTATCTCTTCATCAATGACTTTAATCTCCATCTTTCTTCCTCTCTCCATCCCCCGCTATTGCTCAGTAGTCTTCTAGAGTTGATTCCTAGACATTTTTCCATCTTTTCTACCAATTCTTGTGTCACGTAGAACTATTTTTCTGCTCATTTTTCATAAACTTAGGTTATTTTTTTGTCTCTGAAGTTGTTTTTTGTGCAAAGCAAAGATGATTGAAGGGTTACATTGGTTTATGAAATTAATATTCAATTTATTGGTTACAAAGTACAATACTGCTTTTGTGAGCTTTAAGTTCTAATAACTTAGTATTACTGACTTGATTAAAATTCTAGAAATGTTAATAGTTTTTAAAAGGGATCTTTGGAGCCATACTTGCTCCATTGAACAACTTTATTTAATTAATCTTTGGTACTGCAGTTGCAAAGTTGATATACACAATTTCTAAGTACATTAATCTTCTGACAAATACAATCCTGATACATACTGGAAGAAAACTTATACATATTTTGATTTTTATGTTTCTTAAATATGTCAATACTGTTTAGAAATCTAACCAAATACCATTATAACTTGCATCTTAAAATTAGTTCTAAATAAGTAAATTTTATATATATATATATATATATATATATATATAGATATATCTCCCTCAATTTCTTTCTCTCCATATGTATTTTTGGGTATCTTTGGTATTCAAAATATTTGTGGAATTTGGGAATATTAGATTAGCCTCATTGTTTTTATTAAAATGTGTAACATTGATTTATTTAGATGTGATTTTAAGTTGCAAAGTATAGTGGAATTTCTATATCCTATATATTTATATCTATCTATTTATTGTTAATATCTTCCTCTTTCTTCCTTGGCTCTATCTAAATTTTTTCACTATTTATTTGGATTTTGCATGTTTTGGGGTCTTTTAGTGTGTTTTAATGTTCTCTTTCCTGGCTAAAAGGATATATCAATTCTGCATTATAAGATCCTTCATATTCTTATGTAATTCCTTCAAAATCTTTTTGAAATGTTAGAATTTTAGATAAGAGAATACAAAGTGAAAACATTTAGTATAGTGTCTACTAGATAGAAAATACATTATTAATTATATCACCAAGTAACAATTATGATTCTGTTATTATAGAAATTAGTCTGTTTATATTATAAAATCAGTCTGCTATCAGTGGCAAAGTATAGGTGTAGATGATGTGGGAATGTGTGAAAAATTAGTTTCCATTGTTGTATCCAGTAAGATTTCATTTGTTAAGTATTCTTCAAGCTGTGTCTTAAAAGATGGTAAAGCTGGCAGAGGGGCTGGACTTTCTAGGGAAGGGGCATGTGCAGACATAGGCATTGCCAGTAAGCTTGTGCTGCCAGAGGAGCAATTACTGGGTGAACTGGAAAGACAGCTAATTCAAGACCTGAATGTCAGGTGCAAGACTCAGAAACTACCCTTTAATTATTTATGTGTTGGAGTGCCATGGGATAATTTGTGAGACCAGAGATGTGATTCAATGTGTGGCAGTGAGGAGGATGAACTGAAGAGAAAAAAGGCTAAAGTTTATGTATTAACCATTTTACAGCCTGCCATTCCTGAAAGGTGTAAGGCAACTCACAAGACATATACAATGATACAATAAAAAGCTGAGAATCAGCATCTTGAAAAAGAAGAAAATAAATATTTTGGTAAAAAGTCCCCCAAACTATTTTTTTCAGGCTATAAAATTGCCTCTTTAGCTTCCTGGCAGTGAATCCCAAACAGAGCAGTGTAATTATTTAGATTTAAATTGAAAAGCTGATCATGAATTTTCAAGGACATTGCTAACAACTTTGTTATAGAGCATTTAAAGACAATTTTCATGTGCTTAATCTGTCTAGTGGCTTATGTGTAAAACAAAGTAAAAGAATTAAACAAGACAGCAAAGTGAAGATGGCTATACGTGTAGTTAGTGCCACCCAACCTAGCAGGTTTCTTGTGGCATAACTTAAACCAGATATTTAGAGCATTTAGGAAAGTTGATTGATTGCATGTTCTGGCTTAGACAAACTTTCCTTGATACAACTCTTATACACCTTTGGCAGGGACTAGAAATCAGACAGCTATCAACCATTTTGAAACTGTACTCTCTGGAATTCTCTTTCTACATATTTTTTTAATTTTAAAAAATTTATTTATTTTAAACTAAAGGATAATTGCTTTACAATATTGTGCTGGTTTCTGCCATACAACAACATGAATCAGCCATAGGCATACATATGTCTCCTCCTTCTTGAACCTCCCTGTAACCTCCTACCCAATCCCATCTCTCTAGGTTGTCATGGAGCACCTAAGGAGCTCACTCTGTAAAGCACAGCAGGCATGATTTTAGATATGATTTAGTAGTTTTCAAGGTAGACACCAATCCCTCAGTTGTCTAGCCATGATAATAGCAGAGCAATGCTTCCTTGGGTTATCTGATTGTAAGCAGAACTCCTTGGAATATTCTTCCTTAGAGAAATTGGTAGAAAGATATTATTTTGGAGTTTTTGAAGTGTAGACTACTTTGGCAAGCAAAATAGACTCCAAATCATTGATAAGCATCTTGATATGTGGAATAATACAATTTAAGCCAACTGAATTGGAGACAGTGCAAGTCAGGGACTTTAAAAAGATTTTGTATAGTTAGTAATGAGCTAGATACCATCATCATCTACTGGGGCATCTATTTGTGTCTGTTTATACAAACATACCTTTACTGTGTGGGTGAATATTTATATGGAGACATACATCCAGTTTGGGCTTCCCAGGTAGCACTAGTTATAAAGAACTCACCTGCCAATGCAGGAGATGCAGGAGACCCAGGTTCCATCCCTGGGTTGGGAATGTGCCCTGGAGGAGGGCATGGCAACCCACTCCAGTATTGCCTGGAGAATCTCATGGATAGAGGAACCTGGCAGGTCCCAAAGAGTCAGACACGACTTAGCATGCATGCATATCTAGTTCATTTTAGAGGAATTGCAAATATTTTAGATATAGCTAAAAAAGGGTTGGGAAGGTTTTTTTCTAAACACAGTCTTTCACTCACTCACGAATCTTTCACTCATGAACGTTATTCGGAACATACTGACACTTAAAGAAGTGTCAGTGCGGATTTTCTTAGTCAAAATAACCAGAAGTCTTTACTTGAAGCCAAAACTCTTGTCACTCCTTGTTCCTAATACTGATGGTAAAGAATCTGCCTGCAATGAGGAAGACCCAGGTTTGATCCCTGGGTCAGGAAGATCTCCTAGAGAAAGGCATGGCAACCCACCACAGTATTCTTGCCTGGAGAATCCCACGGATGAGGAGTCTGGAGGGCTACAGTCCACGGGGTCACAAAGAGTCTGACACCACTGAGTGACTAACACTTTCACTCTTAACAGTGACTGAAAGGCTGAATAGGAGCTGCTGGCAGTCCTGGAGTGTTTGTAGCAGACTTTTCCAAGATGTGATAGGAAGGGAAACAGTCACCAAGGACAGCCAGCCTGAACATTGCTTGCTAACTATATGTAAAATATTGAATTTTTAGAATCACATTCAAAGTTTATTCAACAGAAAGTGAACAAGGCACTATCATATACTACTTCATGTCAATGTGTGGCAAAAACCACTACAATATTGTAAAGTAATTAGCCTCTAATTAAAATAAATAAATTAATTAATTTAAAAAAAAGAAAGCGAACAAGGCACTATCATATACTACTGGTGGTCATTAGATTAAAAAATTCTGGAAATTAATGCCATGTATTTTAAATATACTTCTGTTTCTGACTCAATGATTCTATTTCTTAATTTGCATATTATTTAAACACTCTGAAATGATAAAGACTTAGACAAAAAAGGAATGGTACAGTTTTATATTCATTTCCTACTGCTGCTGTAACAAATTCTATAAACTCATCAGCTTAAAATAAAACAAATTTTATTATCTTCCATTCTGGAGCTCAGAATTTGAAGTAGGTCTCACTGGGCTAAAATTGGGATGTCAGTTGGCCTACATTTCTTCCAATGGCTCCAGGGAAGAACCAGTTTTCTTATCTCTTAGGACTTCTAGAGGCTGCCTACCCACATTCATTGGCTCAGGGCCCCATTCCTTCATTATCATCAAAGCCAGCAAGTTTGGGCCCATCCTTCTCATGATATTATCTCCCTGGTTCTGTCTCTTTTGCCTCCCGGTACCACTTAGAAGGACCCTGTGGTTACACCTGTCCCACTTGGATTCAGTTCAGTTCAGTTCAGTCACTCAGTTGTGTCCGACTCTTTGCGACCCCATGAACCACAGCACGCCNCGGTACCACTTAGAAGGACCCTGTGGTTACACCTGTCCCACTTGGATTAGGTTCAGTTCAGTTCAGTCACTCAGTTGTGTCCGACTCTTTGCGACCCCATGAACCACAGCACGCCAGGCCTCCCTGTCCATCACCAACTCCCAGAGTCTACCCAAACCCATGTCCATTGGGTCGATGATGCCATCCAACCATCTCATCCTCTGTCATCCCTTTCTCCTCCTGCCCTCAATCTTCCTCAGCATCATGGTCTTTACAAATGAGTCAGCACTTTGCATCAGGTGGCCAAAGTATTGGAGTTTCAGCTTTATCATCAGTCCTTCCAATGAACACCCAGGACTGATCTCCTTTAGGATGGACTGGTTGGATCTCCTTGCAGTCCAAGGGACTCTCAAGAGTCTTCTCCAACACCACAGTTCAAAAGCATCAGTTCTTCAGCGCTCAGCTCTCCTTATGTCCAACCCTCACATTCATACATGACCACTGGAAAAACCATAGCCTTGACTAGACGGACCTTCATTGACAGAATAATGTCTCTACTTTTTAATATGCTGTCTAGGTTTCATAACTTTCCTTCCAAGGAGTAAGCGTCTTTTAAATTCATGGCTGCAGTCACCATCTGCAGTGATTTTGGAGCCCAGAAAAATAAAGTCAGCCATTGTTTTCACTGTTTCCCATCTATTTGCCATGCCCACCTGGATAATTCAGGCTAATTTCCCCATCTTAGGCTCAGCTGATTGGCAACTTAATTTCATCTGTCATCTTAATTCCCCTTTGCCAAGTAACCTAATATATTTATAGGGTCCAGGGGTTAGGATGTGGACATCTTTCATTCAGGGGCAATATTTTGCCTACCACAAGTGATGTTTTCTTAAACACTTATTTGTTTGGCTGCACTGGGTCCTAGTTGCAGCACTCAGGACCTTCGATCTTCGTTATGGCATGTGGGATCTAGTTACCTGACCAGGGATGGAACCCAGCCACTCTGCATCTGCTGGACCACCAGGGAGGTCCTCACAAATGCTATTTAAATAATAAAGTACCCACATAAGTCTGGGGCTTTCCACGTGGCTCAGTGATAAAGAATCTGCTTGCCAATGTAGGAGTCACAGGAGAAGTGGGTTCAACCCCTGGGTCAGGAGGATCCCCTGGAGGAGAAAATGGCAACCTTTTCAAGTATTCTTTCTGGGATAATCCCATGGATAGAGGAGTCTGGCAAGCTGCAGTCCACAGGGGTTGAAAAGAGTTGGATATGACTGAGCAACTGAGCATGCATGCACACATAAATCTATAATAGTTGAATAGTTGGGTAAATTTTGGTTCATTCTTTCTACTTAATATTATGCAACCAGTAGTGATATCAATTACAATTATATGGTGACATGGGGAAATGGCTATGATGTAATTTTTTTATATATAAAAACTGTTTACATTTTCACTTGCTTATTTCTTAGGTATCTGAATTCAGCTAGTCTAAAATTTCAACCTTGACTCCCCCCACAAATGCTTTTACTTCTATCTCATCACCATCTAATCCAATTATTTTACCAAGTATATGAGAGTTGTCCTTGACTCCTTCCCTTCCCATATATTTCCAGAACTCTACCAATCTCTACTCTATCTTGCCTTAGATTTTTTATTTGTTTCTGACACTTGCCCATCCTGATTCATGCTGTATTCTTAAGACATTTTATGTATTATCCCTGAACCAAAGGAGACCTGGCAGAGAAGGTGGCACTTGGGATGTGTCCCAGCCACTTCCACTTGCAGTTTGGTGTTAGGATATGGAGTCTGAGTCTCTCTTTGATGCTTCTGAGAAGCTAGGCACTTACATTGTGAATTAGGCAAATAGAAGTCAGCAAATACAGAAAAAGGAACCAAGCTCTGGAGTCTGGATAATTCTGTCTTTTTCTACATCTAGGTGTGGGGTAGATGAGAAATCAATTACATGCTCTGGGGTTCAGTTTCATGCCTGTAATAGGATCCTTCTGTATTTGGACCAGTGATCTTTGAAATTTCTTCCATTTGGAACTTACTATTTAGACCATTATTCAATAACTATCAATATTTAAGATTTACCTATATCTCTATCCATCCATTTATCCATTTACCTATCTAGCCATCTTTTCCCTGTAGATCTTACCTGGAAGCCTGACTGGGTCCAGCTAAAATGGATTCACCTTTTGGTCTCAATGGGAACCCATCAAGAATGCATGGGATGAAAACCTGTCTTGCTAGGCAGAACCATTTTCTTCATTATCCTCCTTGAGTTCCTCTATTCTCAGAGGACACAAGTGCCTTTTATCCTGGGTTAACTTGATTGATGGAAATGAAAAGAATTTCCCAAACTGTTTGCATCAGGGAGCAATGAAGAGTTTATATAGAAAGAGTAATCTTATCCTCTAGCTTGAGGGGGAGATTATAGATCCATTATACGTACTTTGTCCTTAAATTATTTGTATTTTTGTTATTATTTCTTAAATATATTATTTATTAATGGAGGTATAGTTTACTTACAATGCTTTATTAACTTCAGACATCAGTTCAGTTCAGTCACTCAATTGTCTCAGACTTTTGCAACCCCATGGACTGCAGCACACCAGGCTTCCTTGTTCATCATCAACTCCTGGAGCTTACTCAAACTCATGTTCATCAAGTCAGTGATGCCATCCAACCATCTCATCCTCTGTTTGCCCCTTCTCTCACCTTCAAACTTTCCCAGCATCAGGGTCTTTTCCAATGAACCAGCTCTTTGCATCAGGTGGCCAAAGTATTGGCATTTCAGCTTCAGCATCAGTCCTTCCAATGAATATTCTGGACTGATTTCCTTTAGGATGGACTGGTTGGATCTCCTTGCAGTCCAAGGGACTCTCAAGAGTCTTCTCCAACACCACAGTTCAAAAGCATCAATTCTTCAGTGCTCAGCTTTCTTTATGGTCCAACTCTCACATCCATACATGACTACTGGAAAACCATAGACTTGACTAGATGGACCTTTGTCAGTAAATGTCTTTGTCAGTAATGTCTCTACTTTTTAATATGCTGTCTAGGTTGGTCATAAGAAAAGACAATGGCACCCCACTCCAGTACTCTTGCCTGGAAAATCCCACTGACCGAGGAGCCTGGTAGGCTGAAATTCATGGGATTGCTAAGAGTTGGACATGGCTGAGCGACTTCACTTTCACTTTTCACTTTCATGCATTGGAGAAGGAAATGGCCACCCACTCCAGTGTTCTTGCCTGGAGAATCCCAGGAATGGGGCAGCCTGGTGGGCTGCCATCTATGGGGTTGCAGAGTCAGACCGACTGAAGTGACTTAACAGCAGCAGCAGCTAGGTTAATCATAGGTTTCCTTCCAAGGAACAGGTATCTTTTAATTTCATGGCTGAAGTCACCATTTGCAGTGACTTTGGAGCCCCCCAAAATGAAGTCTCTCACTGTTTCCATTGTTTCATTATCTATATGCCATGAAGTGATTGGACTAGATGCCATGATCTTAGTCTTCTAAATGTTGAGTTTTAAGTCAACTTTTTCACTCTCTTCTTTCACTTCATCAAGAGACTCTTTAGTTCCTCTTTGCTTTCTGCCATAAGGGTGGTGTCATCTGCATATCTGAGGTTATTGATATTTCTCCCGGCAATCTTGATTTCAGTTTGTGCTTCATCCAGCCTGGCATTTTGCATGATGTACTCTGCCTAGAATTTAAATAAGCAAGGTGACAATATACAGACTTGGCATACTCTTTTTCCTATTTGGAACTAGTCTGTTGTTACATGGCCAGTTCTAACTGTTGCTTCTTGACTTGCATACAGATATCTAGGGAGGCAGGTAAGGTGGTCTGTTATTCCCATATCTTGAAGAATTTTCCACATTTTGTTGTGATCCACACAGTCAAAGGCTTTGGCATAGTCAATAAAGCAGAAGTAGATGTTTTTCTGAAACTCTCTTGCTTTTTCTATGATCCAACAGATGCTGGCAATTTGATCTCTGGCTTTCTGCTTTTTCTAAATCCAGCTTGAACATCTGGAAGTTCGTGGTTATGTACTGTTGAAGCCTGGCTTGGAGAATTCTGAGCATTACTTTGCTAGCATGTGATATGAGTGCAACTTTGCAGTAGTTTGAACATTCTTTGGCATTGCCTTTCTTTGGGATTGGAATGAAAACTGACCTTTTCCAGTCCTGTGGCCACTGCTGAGTTTTCCAAAATTGCTGGCATATTGAGTATAGTACTTTCACAGAATCATCTTTTAGCATTTGAAATAGCTCAACTGGAATTCCATCGCCTCCGCTAGCTTTGTTTGTAGTGATGTTTCTTAGGGCTCATTTGATTTCGCATTCCAGGCTGTCTGGCTCTAGGTGAGTGATCACACCATCATGGTTATCTGGGTCATGAAGATCTTTTTTTAAAATATGGTTCTTCTGTGTATTCTTGTCACCTCTTCTTAATATCTTCTGCTTCTGTTAGGTCCATATCATTTCTGTCATTTATTGGGCCTATCTTTGCATGTAATGTTCCCTTGGTATATCTAATTTTCCTAAAGAGATTTCTAGTCTTTCCCATTCTATTGTTTTCCTCTATTTCTTTGCACTGATCACTGAGGCAGTGTTTCTTATCTCTCCTTGTTATTCTTTGGAACTCTGCATTCAAACGGGTGTATCTTTCCGTCTTTCCTTTACCTTTCTCTTCTTTTCTAACTATTTGTAAGGCCTCTTCAGACAACCATTTCACCTTTTTGCATTTCTTTCTCTTGGGGATGGTCTTGATCACTGTCTCCTGTACAATGTCATGAACCTCTGTCCATAGATCTTCAGGTACTGTGTCTATCAAATCTAATCCCTTGAATCTATTTGTCACTTCCATTGTAGAATCATAAGGAATTTGATTCAGGTCACACATGAATGGACTGTGGTTTTCCCTACTTTCTTCAGTTTAAGTTTGAATTTGGTAAAAAAGAGCTCATGATCTGAGCCACGGTCAGCTGGGTCTTGTTTTTTTTTTTTCTGTCTGTATAGAGCTTCTCCATTTTTGGTTGCAAAGAATATAATCATTTTTGTTATTGACCATCTGATGATGTTAATGTGTAGAACCTTTTCTTGTGTTGTTGAAAGAAGATGTTTGTAATGACCAGTGTGTTCTCTTGGCAAAACTCTTGTTAGCCTTTGCCCTGCTTTATTTTGTACTCTAAGGCTAAATTTGTCTGTTAACTCCAGGTATCTCTTGACTTCCTACTTTTGCATTCCAGTCGTCTATAATGAAAAGGACTTCTCTTTTTGGTGTTAGTTCTTGAAGGTCTTGTAGGTCTTCATAGAACCACTCAACTTTAGCTTCTTCAGCAATAGTGGTTGGAGCATAGACTTGGATTACTATGATATTGAAGGGCTTGCCTTGGAAACAAACAGAGATTATTCTGTTGTTTTTGAGATTGCACCCAAGTACTGCATTTTGGACTCTTTTGTTGACTACGATGGCTACTCCATTTTTTTCTAAGGGATTCTTGCCCACAGTAGTAGATATAGTAGTCATCTGAGTTAAATTCACCCATTCCAGTCCATTTTAGTCATTGATTCCTAAAATGTGGATGTTCACTCTTGCCATTTCCTGTTTGATCACTTCCAAAATACCTTGATTCATGGACCTAACATTCCAGGTTCCTATGCAGTATTGTTATTTATAGCATCTGGCTTTACTTCCATCAGCAGTCATATCCACAATTGGGTGTTGTTTTTGGTTTGACTTCACCTTAGCCTGGCATTTTGCATGATGTACTCTGCCTAGAATTTAAATAAGCAAGGTGACAATATACAGACTTGGCATACTCTTTTTCCTATTTGGAACTAGTCTGTTGTTACATGGCCAGTTCTAACTGTTGCTTCTTGACTTGCATACAGATATCTAGGGAGGCAGGTAAGGTGGTCTGTTATTCCCATATCTTGAAGAATTTTCCACATTTTGTTGTGATCCACACAGTCAAAGGCTTTGGCATAGTCAATAAAGCAGAAGTAGATGTTTTTCTGAAACTCTCTTGCTTTTTCTATGATCCAACAGATGCTGGCAATTTGATCTCTGGCTTTCTGCTTTTTCTAAATCCAGCTTGAACATCTGGAAGTTCGTGGTTATGTACTGTTGAAGCCTGGCTTGGAGAATTCTGAGCATTACTTTGCTAGCATGTGATATGAGTGCAACTTTGCAGTAGTTTGAACATTCTTTGGCATTGCCTTTCTTTGGGATTGGAATGAAAACTGACCTTTTCCAGTCCTGTGGCCACTGCTGAGTTTTCCAAAATTGCTGGCATATTGAGTATAGTACTTTCACAGAATCATCTTTTAGCATTTGAAATAGCTCAACTGGAATTCCATCGCCTCCGCTAGCTTTGTTTGTAGTGATGTTTCTTAGGGCTCATTTGATTTCGCATTCCAGGCTGTCTGGCTCTAGGTGAGTGATCACACCATCATGGTTATCTGGGTCATGAAGATCTTTTTTTAAAATATGGTTCTTCTGTGTATTCTTGTCACCTCTTCTTAATATCTTCTGCTTCTGTTAGGTCCATATCATTTCTGTCATTTATTGGGCCTATCTTTGCATGTAATGTTCCCTTGGTATATCTAATTTTCCTAAAGAGATTTCTAGTCTTTCCCATTCTATTGTTTTCCTCTATTTCTTTGCACTGATCACTGAGGCAGTGTTTCTTATCTCTCCTTGTTATTCTTTGGAACTCTGCATTCAAACGGGTGTATCTTTCCGTCTTTCCTTTACCTTTCTCTTCTTTTCTAACTATTTGTAAGGCCTCTTCAGACAACCATTTCACCTTTTTGCATTTCTTTCTCTTGGGGATGGTCTTGATCACTGTCTCCTGTACAATGTCATGAACCTCTGTCCATAGATCTTCAGGTACTGTGTCTATCAAATCTAATCCCTTGAATCTATTTGTCACTTCCATTGTAGAATCATAAGGAATTTGATTCAGGTCACACATGAATGGACTGTGGTTTTCCCTACTTTCTTCAGTTTAAGTTTGAATTTGGTAAAAAAGAGCTCATGATCTGAGCCACGGTCAGCTGGGTCTTGTTTTTTTTTTTTCTGTCTGTATAGAGCTTCTCCATTTTTGGTTGCAAAGAATATAATCATTTTTGTTATTGACCATCTGATGATGTTAATGTGTAGAACCTTTTCTTGTGTTGTTGAAAGAAGATGTTTGTAATGACCAGTGTGTTCTCTTGGCAAAACTCTTGTTAGCCTTTGCCCTGCTTTATTTTGTACTCTAAGGCTAAATTTGTCTGTTAACTCCAGGTATCTCTTGACTTCCTACTTTTGCATTCCAGTCGTCTATAATGAAAAGGACTTCTCTTTTTGGTGTTAGTTCTTGAAGGTCTTGTAGGTCTTCATAGAACCACTCAACTTTAGCTTCTTCAGCAATAGTGGTTGGAGCATAGACTTGGATTACTATGATATTGAAGGGCTTGCCTTGGAAACAAACAGAGATTATTCTGTTGTTTTTGAGATTGCACCCAAGTACTGCATTTTGGACTCTTTTGTTGACTACGATGGCTACTCCATTTTTTTCTAAGGGATTCTTGCCCACAGTAGTAGATATAGTAGTCATCTGAGTTAAATTCACCCATTCCAGTCCATTTTAGTCATTGATTCCTAAAATGTGGATGTTCACTCTTGCCATTTCCTGTTTGATCACTTCCAAAATACCTTGATTCATGGACCTAACATTCCAGGTTCCTATGCAGTATTGTTATTTATAGCATCTGGCTTTACTTCCATCAGCAGTCATATCCACAATTGGGTGTTGTTTTTGGTTTGACTTCACCTCTTCATTCTTTCTGGAGTTATTTCTCCACTGATCTCTAGTAGCATATTGGGCATCTACTGACCTGGGGAGTTCATCTTTCAGCGTCCTATCTTTTTGCCTTTTCATATTGTTCATGGAGTTCAAAGGAAAGAATACTGAAGTGGCTTGCCATTTGCTTCTCCAGTGGACCACGTTTTGTCAGAATTCTCCAGCATGACCTGTCTGTCTTGGGTGGCCCTACACGGCATGGCTCATAGCTTCATTGAGCCAGACAAGTTTCAAGATGGTGGATTAGAAGGACGTGTGCTCCTCTTCTCCTGCAAGAACTCCAAAATTATTTTGGAGCACAAGAGCTCCAAAATTACAACTCGCTGCTGAAACAATTGACAGGAAAATGTTGGATCCAACCAAAAAAAGATACCCCACGTCAAAGGGCAAAGGAGAAGCCCCAGCAAGATGGTAGGAGGGGTGAAATCACATTCAGAATCAAACGCCATACCCGCCAGAGACACTCGGAGGGCTCAAACAAACTTTGTGCACAGCAGGACCCAATGACCCCACAGAGACTGAGCCAGAACTGTGTTTGAGTGTCTCCTGTGGAGGTACGGGTCAGCAGTGGCCTGCTGCAGGGGAAGGGCTCTGGGTGCAGCAGACCTTGGTATGGCATAGCGCCTCTTGGAGGAGGTCACTTTAACCCCACCACAGAGCCTCCAGACTTACACTGGACTGGTGAAACAAAGTCTTGGAGGGCACAAACCAAACCTTGTACACACCAGGACCCAGGAGAAAGGAGCACTGACCCCACAAGAGACTGACCCAGACTTGCCTGTGAGTGTCTAGAAGTCTCCAGCAGAGGCATGGGTCAGCAGTGGCCTGCTGCAGGGCTGGAGGCACTGAGTGTGACAGTGTGCATGGGACCTTTTGAAGGAGGTCATCATTCTCTTCATTACCTCCACCATAGTTTGGCCTCAGGTCCAACAACAAGGAGGGGACACAGCCCTGCCCATCAACAGAAAAGTAAGATTTATTGAGCATGGTCCACCCATCAGAATGAGACCCAGTTTCGCCCTCAGTCAGTCTCTCCCACCAGGAAGATTCCATAAACCACTTTCCCTTATCTATCAGAGGGCAGACAGAATGAAAACCACAATCACAGGAAACTAACCAAACTGATCACATGGACCACAGTCTTGTCTATCTTCAGGCATACAACACTGACTTGGAAAGTTTACAGATTACACTAGCAATAGAAATTTTATAAGCTACACTGTATAGTAAGTTATTATAAAATATTGATTATATTCCCTGTGGCTAGTATTTATTGGAGATATGGTGAAAGTCAGTCGGTCATGTCTGATTCTTTGTAATCCCATGGACTATACAGTCCATTTAATTATCCAGGCCAGAATACTGGAATGGGTAGCCTTTCCCTTCTCCAGGGGATCTTCCCAACACAGGGATCGAACCCAGGTCTCCTGCATTGCAGGTGGATTCTTTACCAGTTGAGCCACCTCGGAAGCCAAAGAATAATTGTGTGGGTAGCCTATCCCTTCTCTAGATCTTCCTAACCCAGGAATTTAACTGGGATCTCCTGCATTGTAGGCAGATTCTTTACCAGCTGAGCTACCAGGAAATCCATATATTCCCTGTGTTGTCCATGTACAAATGTAAATAACAAATACTGTATATCTTCACTTGTGAGTGGAATCTAACAAATAAAACATTATTAAGAGGTATAAACTACTAGTTATAAAACTGTAACTTATTCAGTAGTTTGTACCTCTTAATTCCCTTCACATATTCTGCCCCTCCATCCACACCCCACTCCTTTCTGGTAACCACAACTTTGATCTCTATATGTCTGAGTTTGTTTCTATTCTATTTGTTTGTTTGTGTTATTTGTTAGATTCCAAGTACAAATAAAAACGTGCAGTATTTGTTCTTCTCTAAGTCACTTTAAAATAACAGAGACTCAGTCTTTCATTCCCTCCCCTCTTCAGATTGCTCTCATGAGTTTCTGTCCATCCAGCAGCAATAGATCAGGGCCTCCAGACTCACTGATTGTCCTCAGGGATATAGTTACTGGTTGGGCAAAACTTCCAGGTGTACTCACCGTTGGCCTAGCTCATACCTCTTTTCCTCTCCTCATGATACAGTGATTCATTGCTGAGGTCAACCTGTCAGACAGGGGCTTCTGCTTCTTCATCCCCAAGGGCACATAAATAATCTTTATCCCTGTCCTTTGGGCTGTGAATGATTTTGTCTATCAAATAAGATTTTACATGATTTTTAAATGTTACTTGAAATGTTACAAGTAGTTGCTACTTGGAAACTGCTGTTGATAACTAAAATATTTCATAACCAAGAGTGTTGGATAAATAAAGAGGGGTTGAATTAACTCTCTTAATGAGGTTAGAAAATTTCCTTAAAAAAAACCAAAAATGAGATACCATATGATCCAACAATTCCACTCCTGGACATATCTCCTATCTCCAGATAGGAAAAAACCATAGTTAGAAAAGATACATGCACTCCTTTCTAATAGCTTTGACATTACTGGTACTATTTGACATCAGTAGGAAATGCTATGTAGAGATGCTGTTTGGTGAGGACTGGGAACTATGGAAGTATTTCAGATGACTCCACAGTTTGGACCCTGGGAGACAGAATAGGTGATGTTGACATAGAATTTTGGTCTCTCAGAAGAGCACAAGGTTATGAAGGAAGCAAATGGGTTTCATTTTGGGTACACTGTGTTAAAGCACTTGAGAATTCCAGGTAGAGATGTTAACTGAATATTTAGAAATGTTACATGTTTCTCTAACCCCTTCTCAGGGCTGAGACACAAATACAGTTAGTTGGGGTGAAAACTTAAGAAAGGAGAACAGCAAAGGGTGAAGGTGAGTAGAAAATTCTGAGGACAGAATGCCAAGGTTCGAGGGATTTGAGGGCTTCATTTTAGGTTCAAAAAGAAGGTGGGTCACTCCGCTCAATTTTTTGTTTTGGAATTGATATACACTGTTACCCAATTATGATCTTGAACATCTATTGCTCTTTTCCTGTGTGGCCCTTCTAGCATTAACATTTTAGAGAGTATTCTCGCTTATGTCTTGCATACACAAGACAAGAACTAAAGAAATCTTACTGTTTCAGTGCCTTTACAACTTCTTCAGACTGTGTTTCTTTATCTATTGGCAAGATACACAGAATTTACAAAATTATTCAGCAATCACATATATGGGGAAATTTTTCCATGGAGAATTAAATACATGAGCCTCAGACATAGTCAAGGCTCTGTCCCTTGTAATTCCAGTTGCTATAGGTTGGTGTATTTTTAAGGAAGGCTAAGGTAGTGGAAAAGAGCCTGATGCTGGGAGGGTTTGGGGGCAGGAGGAGAAGGGGATGACAGAATATGAGATGGCTGAATGGCATCACCGACTTGATGGACATGAATCTGGATAAACTTGGGGAGTTGGTGATGGACAGGGAGGCCTGGAGTGCTGCGATTGATGGGGTCACAAAGAGTCAGACACGACTGAGTGACTGAACTGAACTGAAGGTAATGGAAAGGTTATTTGCCTTAGAAATCACATGCCTTTGGGACAGATAGTCTTCTTTTTGGAATGTACAGACAATTACATTCTCATTTTCTGAATATAACTTCATCCATGAGAAAGACAGTTTGTCCACTAGTCCTTCGGTTGCTTTTTCTTCAGATCACATGGGAGCAAAGCTGCACTCAACTCTGTGCATAGTTCTTTCCATGCTTCTATGCCCCTATGTTCTGATCTTCTGCAGGCAAGTCTCTTTCCCCACTAGGTAACATTCTCAAGATCAGAGGTATGAATTTTTTTCATCTCTTCATCCTGAACATTATGTACAGTATTTATTACAGTAATTGTTGATTATAATGATCAATAATTATTGATTGAATGGATAATTAAAATCCAGTTCTGACTCCCACCAATGTTTATTTACGTATTTCAAATATTTCTTTGATGCTTATTATGTTCCAAGCTCTGTGGTAGATATTGGAAGTACAAGGTTGAAATAAGACAGAATCCTTGCACTAAGGAGCTCATAATATTTGAGGTCAAAGACACATAGAAAACTAGCATGTAAGATTGGTAAGTACAAGGGTACAGTTAGCAGGACAGTATGGTACTGGCACAAAGACAGAAACACAGATCAATGGAACAAAATAGAAAGGCCAGAGATAAATCCAGGAAACTATAGACACCTTATCTTTGGCAAAGGAGGCAAAAATTTACAATGGAAAAAAGATAATCTCTTTAATAACTGATGCTGGGAAAACTGGTCAACCATGTGTAAAAGAATGAAAGTGGAACATTTTCTGACATGATACACAAAAATAAACTCAAAATGGATTAAAGATCCAAATTTAAGACCAGGAGCTATAAGACTCTTATAAGAAAACATAGCCAGAACACTCTCTGACGTAAATCACAGCAAGATCCTCTATGACCCACCTCCCAGAGACACAGAAATAAAAAATAATAATAAACACATGGGACCTAAGTAAATTTAAAAGCTTTTGGACAATGAAGGAAATGATAAGCAAGGTGAAAAGGCAGCCTTAAGAATAGAAGAAAATAATAGCAAATGAAACAACTGAAAAAGAATTAATCTCCAAAATATACAAACAGCTCATGCAGCTCAATACCAGAAAAACAAAAAACCCATTCAAAAAGTGGGCAAAAAGACTAAACAGACATTTTCCCAAAGAAGGCATGCAGGTGGCTAACAAACACATGAAAAGATACTCAACATGACTCATTACTAGAGAAATGCAAATCAAAACCACAATGAGGTATCATCTCATGCAAGTCAGAATGGCCATCATCAAAAAGTCTATAAACAATAAATGCTGGAGAGGGTGTGGAGAAAAGGGAACCCTCACACAACGTTGATGGGAATGCAAACTGATACAGCAACTCTGGAGAACAGTGTGGAGATGCCTTCAAAAACTGGAAATAGAACTGCCATATGACCGAGCAATCTCACTGCTGGGCATACACATCGAGGAAACTAGAACTGAAAGAGACACAGTGTTCATGGCAGCACTGTTTACAATAGGTAGGTATGAAACAACCTAGATGTCCATCAGCAGACAAATGGATAAGGAAGTTGTGTTTCACATATGTAATGGAATATTACTCAGCTTTAAAAAAGAACACATTTGAATAGAAAGAGACACATGTACCCCAATGTTCATTGCAGCACTGTTTATAATAGCCAGAACATGGAAACTGGTGGGAGGGGGGTTCATGTTTGGGAGTTCGTGTAAAAAAATAAATAAATACAAAAAAAAAAGATATAAAAAAAATAAAAAAAATAAAAAAGAACACATTTGAGTCAGTTCTAATGAAATGGATGAAACTGGAGTCTATTATGCAGAGTGAAGTAAGTCAGAAAAACACCAATACAGTATATTAAGGCATATATATGGAATTTAGAAAAATAGTAACGATGATCCTATATGCAAGGCAGCAAAAGAAACACAGATGTAAAGAATAGACTTCTCAACTATGTGGGAGAAGGCAAGAGTGGGAGGTTTTCAGGGAATAACATTGAAACATGTATATTGCCATATGTAAAATAGATGATCAGTGCAAATTCAATGCATGATGTAGGGCATTCAACGCCATTGCTCTGGGACAACCAAGACGGATGGGGTGGGGAGGGAGGTGGAAGGGGAGTTCAGGATTGGTGGACACATGTGTATCCTGGCTGATTCATGACAATTCAGTGTATGGCAAAAACCACCACGATGTTGTAAAGTTACCATCCAATTAAAGTAAAGTAATTAATTTAAAAAAAGAAATGAAAAGGCAGAGGAACAAGAGATCAAATTACGATCTGTTGGATCATATGAAAGCCAAAAGAATTCCAAAAATATCTACTTCTGCTTCATTGACTATTGTAAAGCTTTTGACTGTGTAAATCAGAACACACTGTGGAAAATTCTTAAAGAGATGGGAATACCAGACCACTTTACCTGCTTCCTGAGAAACCTGTGTGCAGGACAAGAAGCAACAGTTAGAACCAGACATGGAACAACAGACTGGTTCAAAATTGGGAAAGCAGTGCATCAAACCTGTATATTGTCACACTGCTTATTTAACGTATATGCAGATTACATAATGAGAAATGCTCGACTGGATGAAGCACAAGCTGGACTCAGGATTGACAGAAGAAATATCAATAACTTCAGATATGCAGATGACACCACCCTTATGGCAGAAAGTGAAGAAGAACTAAAGAGCCTCTTGATGAAAGTGAAAGAGGATAGTGAAACGTTGGCTTAAAACTCAACATTCAGAAAACTAAGATCATGGCATCCAGTCCCATCACTTTATGGGAAATAGATGGGGAAACAATAGAAACAGTAAGAGACTTTATTTTATTGCTCTCTAAATCACTGCAGATGGTGACTGCAGCCGTGAAATTAAAAGACACTTGCTCCTCGGAAGAAAAGCTATGACCAACCTAGACAACATATTAAAAAGCAGAGACGTTACTTTGCTGACAAAGGCCCATCTAGTCAAAGCTATGGCTTCTCCAGTAGTTGTTCATGTATGGGTGTGAGAGTTGGACCTTAAAGAAAGCTGAGAGCCAGATAATTGATGCTTTTGAACTATGGTGTTGGAGAAGACTCTTGATAGCCCCTTAGATTGCAAGGAGATCTAGCCAGTCAATAGGAAAGATAATCAATCCTGAATATTCATTGGAAGGACTGATGCTGAAGCTGAAGTGCCAATAATTTGGCCACTTGATGCGAAGAACTGACTCATTGGAAAAGATCTTGATGCTGGGAAAGACTGAAGCAGGAGGAAAGGGAGTGATAGAAAATGAGATGTTTGGATGGCATCATCAACTCAATGGACATGAGTTTGAGCAAGTTCTGGGAGGTGGTGATGGACAGGGAAGTCTGGGGTACTGTAGTTTCATGGGGTTGCAAAGAGTCAGACAGGACTGAGTGACTAGACTGAACTGAACTGAACTGATAGCCAAGGTACTGAAGTTTTCCCCTGAAAGGCATAATAAATATTATTAAATGAAGTGTTACTGTCAGTCAACAAATTATACTAATAAATTATGAACGTGTTCTATGTCATCCCTATTTTATTTATTGAAGGAAAAATACCCATGGATTGAATGGCTGAATCAATGATTCATGGAGGTTCATTCCCTGAGTGTACTAAGAATGTCTGAAAACACACTAAGTGTCATGTAAAATAAAAGATCTGATAGAGTCAATTGAATTAACTATTGTAGGGGAAAGAAGCGCAAGATATTTAGGGAGTATTAGTGGAAAATCTTCTAAATGGATATAGCCCAGGCACTGAGTTCATTTTGAAGATAATGAAAAGAGAGGAATTTAGGTTTCTAGTAGACCACAGATCATGGGTCTGCAGAGTTCAGATCAGTGTATAAACCTGCAAAAGTAGAGCTTCAGGAAGGGGCCAGAGCTTGTGATTTATCACCTAAAAAAGTGAGGGATCATGTTGTCCTGTTTAAGTCCTTGCTAGAGCCATGTGAAAGCACATCTGACATGAGACTGCTTGCACTGAAAAATTGAGGTAGACTTTGTGGGCAGGTTTAAGTCACTTAATTGTCAAAAAGTACAAAGCGAGTTTAGAAAAAAATGTAGGTAGGAGTTAAAATATGTGCAGTTAGGAAAACTCTGGTCTCTGTCATCAATGGAGAAAAAGCTGGGTGCTGACAGATGAAGTGGAATGGGGTAGTGAGTTTTATGTACCAGATGCTGGGGAGCTGGCAAGACGGGGAAGCAACATCTCTAACTGTGGAAGAACAGCACCATTCTCAAGCATCCTCATATTTCCTAAAGGTGCACGACACTGGTAGAGGAAGTATGAGACAAGGTCTCAAGTGAATCACTCTAATTCCTCACTGGAGGGGGAGCACGTCCACGGACAAGGGAGCTGTGTGATATCAGGATGATTGGGGCATTGAGTTTTGAGATTGCAAGCACGTGGAATTTGGGGTGGGAAATAAGTGCACCATGCCAGTCCTGGGGTGTTCCCCCTGGGTGGAGCTGCCTGGTCCTTATAAAAGGAGTCTCTGTCACAGTGCTGTCATTGTTGTGGCGGTCATAGGTCTTCTTTAGAGCCTCTGGTGAGCACAACTCTTAGAGATCTTTTTGGAACTTGGGTGTTGGGTTGAATCTGGGGGAAGAAGTGGCTTTAATTGAAGCAATCAATCAGTGCTCTGTATGGGAAAAAGAAGATAATGAGGACTTAGGGGAAAATTTTTGGTATTGGGTCATGAATGAGATCTGAAATGTGAGGAGAAAAGGAGTCAGAGGCACAGTCTTAACCTGAGAGAGAGTAAGGGGGATGAGATACTGTGCTACAGCATAGCAGACATTACTTTCAAATGCACCCTTCTCAGCATGCAATCCCACTGAGTGCCTGGTGTGGGCCTTTGCATTTCTCCTCAGAAGCCCACAGTCAGGTCAGCTTGGCCAGCAACCAAGACATCATGGGAGAAATAAGTAGAGATTTGTTTGGGGATTGGCTACAAGTTTATTATCCAGATTGTTCTTCAGAGTATGTTTGTATTCATACAACACCTGTGCAGGTAATTTTGTTTTAGAAAGTGGTGAAGGAGAGACTAACAGGAAAAGACTGAAGATTTGAGGGCAAGAGATACTAAAAAAGAAGGGTGAAGAAGCTCCAAAAAAAACATAAAGTCTGTATCAGGAATCAAGGAGTCCTTAATGACGGGACTGTTGTTGGCACAGCTAAATGTCTTACCAATCGGACTCCCCGTTATGAAGAATGTTGTCTGTATTTCAGATTCCTTGAGACCCAGGAAGGATGTCTCACCACCAGCATCCACCTCTGCATCCGCCTCCGCATCCCCAGCCGCAGCCGCATCCCCAGCCGCAGCCGCATCCGCAGCCGCATCCGCATCCACAGCCACATCCGCAACCGCATCCGCATCCGCAACCGCATCCGCAACCGCATCCGCAGCCACATCCGCAACCACATCCGCAACCGCATCCGCATCCGCAGCCACATCCACATGAGCATTAGCATCACCATCAGTGCAAGGAGCCCTGCCATCCACCTCCAATAGTGTGCCCACCGAAGTGCGATAAGCCTTGCCCACCTCATCCATGCCCACCTCCAGTGAGCCAGCAGAAATGCCCTCTTGGACCACCATGCCCCCCATGCGAGCAGAAGTGTCCACCCAAGTGGAAGTAACAGCATCAGATTTCATCCGGACCAAGAAACAAGATCCAGGCTCTTCCATTGTCCTCCCTTCGGCCATGGTGAGGCACTGCATCTTCCTTAATCTCCCTCCTCAACCGACAGCTGAGAGAGAAAAGGCTTGCTTCCTCAGCTGACACCACGTTGTTGGAAGAAGAGCAGCAGGATCATCGCTTGATCTCTCTGTGCCATGTGCCCATCTGTAATCCGTGTTGTGATCTCTACCCTGTGAGCAATTAATGTGTCTATTCCTTTGTTTCTCCAATAAAGCATATTCATAGCCAATTATGTATTTCTTTCTTTCGTTTTTTTTTTTTTGCATATAGTGTTTTTCATCTCTTCCGTCAGCCACAATTATTCTTTTTTAATATAAATTGATTTATTTTAACTGGAGGTTAATTACTTTACAATATTGTATGGCTTTTGCCATACATCAACATGAATCTGCCACAGGTATACACGTGTTCCCCATCCTGAATGCCCCTCCCTCCCCATACTATCCCTCTGGGTCGTCCCAGTGCACCAGCCCCAAGCATCCAGTATCATGCATCGAACATGGACCGGTGAATCGTTACATATATCATATTATACATGTTTCAATGCAATCCTCCAAAATCATCATACCCTCGCCGTCTCCCACAGAGCCCAAAAGACTGTTCTATACATCTGTGTCTCTTTTGCTGTCTTGCATACAGGGTTATTGTTACCATCTGTCTAAACTCCATATATATGCATTAGTATACTGTATTGGCGTTTTTCTTTTTGGGTTACTTCATTCTGTATAATAGGCTCCAGTTTCATCCACCTCATTCGAACTGATTCAAATGTATTCTTTTTAATGGCTGGGTAATATTCCATTGTGTATATGTACCACAGCTTTCTTATCCATTCATCTGCTGATGGACATCTAAGTTGCTTCCATGTCCTGGCTATTATAAACAGTGCTGTGATGAACATTGGGGTACATGTGTCTCTTTCAATTCTGGTTTCCTCAGTGTGTCTGCCCAGCAGTGGGATTGCTGGGTCATAAGGCAGTTCTATTTCCAGTTTTTTAAGGAATCTCCTCACTGTTCTCCATAGTGGCTGTACTAGTTTGCATTCCCACCAACAGTGTAAGAGGGTTCCCTTTTCTCCACACCCTCTCCAGCATTTATTGCTTGTAGACTTTTGGATCGCAGCCATTCTGACTGGTGTGAAATGGTACCTCATTGTGGTCTTGATTTGCATTTCTCTGATAATGAGTGACGTTGAGCATCTTTTCATGTGTTTGTTAGCCATCCGTATGTCTTCTTTGGAGAAATGTCTATTTAGTTCTTTGGCCCATTTTTTGATTGGGTCGTTTATTTTTCTGGAATTGAGCTGCATAAGTTGCTTGTATATTTTTGAGATTAGTTGTTTGTCAGTTGCTTCATTTGCTATTATTTTCTCCCATTCTGAAGGCTGTCTTTTCACCTTGCTTATAGTTTCCTTTGTTTTGCAGAAGCTTTTAAGTTTGATTAGGTCCCTTTGTTTATTTTTGATTTTATTTCCAATATTCTGGGAGGTGGGTCATAGAGGATCCTGCTGTGATTTATGTCAGAGAGTGTTTTGCCTATGTTCTCCTCTAGGAGTTGAGAACATAGGCAAAACACTCTCTGACATAAATCACAGCTGTAAGTATTCTTCTGAGTGTTCTTTTTCATTCCCATTGGATTATCAGAATTAGGCTTTTCCACCATTGAGTTCAGCTTTGCCTGAAATATGTCTTTTGGACTGGATCCACAAAAGAATTCCTCCATTGATTTCAGTCTTGTTTCTATCTGTCTACATTGAAGACCCTGAAAAGAATTGAATTCTCTCAGTCTCAGGGTCCTTATTTGTAAAATCAGTAGGCAAGAATCTATTCAACTCAGTTTACTCATAGAAATTAATTTATTCACAAATGTTTCCCAATTATTAACACATACTAGGCAAACTCTTATGTGCTAGGGACATGAGGATGGTGACTAAATTCCTTTTTTCCATCTAAACTCTTTAAGGGATTTTGCACAAACATACACACACGTGCACATACAAGGCAAATAACAGTGATGCAGGGGGATTGTTAGAGACAACTGTGTAGAAAAGCTCTTCCAAAGTGACTTTTAGGGCAAAGGTTGAGTGAAGAGAAGAGTGAGCCTTGAGGATCTGGGATACACTGTACCAGTGAGAGGAGATGGTGAATGCTGAGGCAGGGCAGAGTAACTGCAGGGAGAGTAGTCATCCAAGAGACAATGTCTCCAAATGTGGTTGAGTACATTGGATCTGAAAGATGTATCAAAGATTTTGATAATTTATTCACAGTTTTCTAGCCATACTATGCTGTTCAGAGTCTCAACTTTCTATGTATTTCTCTACTATCACATCTATTTTCTTTTAACTGAAAGTACATATGATGTTTTAAAGACATTTTTTTGAAAATGGTTAAAAGGGCCCAGAAATAAACTCTTTTGCAAAACAAAAATTTATTTATGAGAATGACTATATGAAAAGTAGGTCTATTATTAACAATGTTCCCATATTATAGGGAAATTGAGTCCATTAATTTCCATCACCTTATAGGCAACAAAATGCGCAGAGAATTTTACTCTTGTTGTGCTTCCAATACTAAGAAGTGATTTTATTTTTAAGAGGGTTGACTTTGTACTCTTGGACAGGGTTCTGGTCTAATATTATTGACACAATTCCGTCCCAATTTTGTCTTGAAGAAAAACAAGAAAAAGGAAAACAAAAAATAAAATTTTGTTTGATTTTAAGAGAACATGATCAACACATTCAGAAAGTTCATAAAGCATGGCTGTATGAAGTGGATAATTATACATTGATCTCTTTATTGTCAAGAAACATGAAGATAAGAAGAACTTTACCAACCCTTTAAAAGAACAAAGTTTCCTAAATAAATTGTATCTCATACCTTCTCCACTAGAAGTGACAACAATCATATTTATGAGATCTCAGATCTCCATGGTTCTGCTACTTAATAACCTTATGATCTTGGGTAATTTGCTTAAGATCTCTGTGTCTCGTTTTAAGGTCTTATTTTCTTCACTTTAAAAGTGGGAATAATAATAGTACTCATTTTATAGGTTCAGTTCAGTCGCTCAGTCGTGTCCGACTCTTTGTGACCCCAGGAATCGCAGCACGCCAGGCCTCCCTGTCCATCACCAGCTCCCGGAGTTCACTTAGACTCATGTCCATCGAGTCAGTGATGCCATCCAGCCATCTCATCCTCTGTCGTCCCCTTCTCCTCCTACCCCCAATCAGAGTCTTTGCCAATGAGTCAACTCTTCGCATGAGGTGGCCAAAATACTGGAGTTTCAGCTTTAGCATCATTCCTTCCAAAGAAATCCCAGGGCTGATCTCCTTCAGAATGGACTGGTTGGATCTCCTTGCAGTCCAAGGGACTCTCAAGAGTCTTCTCCAACACTACAGTCCAAAAGCATCAATTCTTCAGTGCTCAGCCTTCTTCACAGTCCAACTCTCACATCCATACATGACCACAGGAAAAACCATAGCCTTGACTAGATGGCCCTTAGTCAGCAAAGTAATGTCTCTGCTTTTGAGTATACTATCTAGGTTGGTTATAGGTTAGTTGTACATATAAAGCATTTAGAACTGTGTCAGCTCACAGAAAGCACAATGAGGATCAGATGTTACTGTGAGTGCATCAGAACTGCTCAGCCCAGAAGCATACCTTGTCAGTGTTGTTACTTTTTAATCAATGAATTTAATGCCTTGGCCCCTATGCTACTTAAAGAAGCACTACTTTTCCCATTAAGGTTGTGATAATCTTATAGTTTGTACCATATTTAGCCTATGTCTTTCCCGTATTCGATTTTTGCTTTGGCATCTTAAGTTGTCTCCTCTTCTCACTCGTCGTCCTCCTCTTCTTCTGTTCCTCTATCTTCTTTTTTTCTTCTTTCTGTTCCTCTTTTCCTCATTCTTTTGGGAATTTAAAGTCTGATGGGACAAGTTGTGTGTTCTTTCAAGCTTATGAGATACAATTGTTGGACAATGCTACAAAACAGGGCTTGATTAATTGTTGGTGGATTGTCTGGACTTGAGTAAGTGATTAAAAATGTTATTAACTAGGATTAATTTCAAAAAAAGAAAACTACAGGCCAATATCTCTGATGAACACAGATGCAGAAATCCTTAACAAAATTCTAGCAATCAGAATCCAACAACACAGTAAAAAGATCATACATCTATTTCAAGTGGGCTTTATCCCAGCGATGCAAGGATTCTTCAATATCCTCAAATCAATCAATGTAATACACCACATTAACAAACTGAAAAATAAAAGCCATATGATTATTTCAATAGATGCACAAAAAGCCTTTGACAAAATTCAACATCCATTTATGATAAAAACTCTCCAGAAAGCAGGAATAGAAGAAACATATCTCAACATAATTAAAGCTATATATGACAAACCTACTGCAAACATTATCCTCAATGGTGAAAAATTGAAAGCATTTCCCCAAAAGTCAGGAACAAGACAAGGGTGTCCACGCTCACCACTACTATTCAACATAGTTTTGGAAGTTTTGGCCACAGCAATCAGAGCAGAAAAAGAAATAAAAGGAATTCAAATTGGAAAAGAAGAAATAAAACTCTCACTGTTTGCAGATGACGTGATCCTCTACATAGAAAACCCTAAAGACTCCACCAGAAAATTGCTAGAGCTAATCAATGAATATAGTAAAGTTGCAGGATATAAGTCAACACACATTCCTTGCATTCCTATACAGCAATAATGAGAAAATAGAAAGAAATTAAGGAAAAAATTCCATTCACCATTGCAACAAAAAGAATAAAATATTAGGAATATATCTACCTAAAGAAACAAAAAACCTATATATAGAAAACTATCAAACACTGGTGAAAGAAATCAAAGAGGACACTATGGAACAACAGACTGGTTCCAAATAGGAAAAGGAGTCCGTCAAGGCTGTGTATTGTCACCCTGCTTATTTAACTTATATGCAGAGTACATCATGAGAAATGCAGGACTGGAAGAAACACAAGCTGGAATCAAGATTGCCAGGAGAAATATCAATAACCCCAGATATGCAGATGACACCACCCTTATGGCAGAAAGTGAAGAGAAGCTAAAAAACCTCTTGATGAAAGTGAAAGTGGAGAGTGAAAAAGTTGGCCTAAACCTCAACATTCAGAAAACGAAGATCATGGCATCCGGTTCCATCACTTCATGGGAAATAGATGGGGAAACAGTGGAAACAGTGTCAGACTTTATTTTTGGGGGCTCCAAAATCACTGCAGATGGTGACTGAAG
>SJYX01021276.1:18446-68543 GCA_006410675.1 Oreotragus oreotragus | reverse complement strand
AATCTGTATGCAGGTCAGGAAGCAACAGTTAGAACTGGACATGGAACAACAGACTGGTTCCAAATAGGAAAAGGAGTATGTCAAGGCTGTATATTGTCACCCTGCTTATTTAACTTATATGCAGAGTACATCATGAGAAACGCTGGACTGGAAGAAACACAAGCTGGAATCAAGATTGCCGGGAGAAATATCAACAACCCCAGATATGCAGATGACACCACCTTTATGGAAGAAAGTGAAGAGGAACTCAAAAGCCTCTTGAAAAGTGAAAGAGGAGAGTGAAAAAGTTGGCTTAAAGCTCAATATTCAGAAAACGAAGATCATGACATCTGGTCCCATCACTCCATGGGAAATAGATGGAGAAACAGTGGAAACAGTGTCAGACTTTATCTTTTTGGGCTCCAAAATCACTGCAGATGGTGATTGTAGCCATGAAATTAAAAGACGCTTACTCCTTGGAAGAAAAGTTATGACCAACCTAGATAGCATATTCAAAAGCAGAGACATTACCTTGCCGACTAAGGTCTGTCTAGTCAAGGCTATGGTTTTTTACTGTAGTCATGTATGGATGTGAGAGTTGGACTGTGAAGAAGGCTGAGTGCCGAAGAATTGATGCTTTTTCACTGTGGTGTTGGAGAAGACTCTTGAGAGTCCCTTGGACTGCAAGGAGATCCAACCAGTCCATTCTGAAGGAGATCAGTCCTGGGATTTCTTTGGAAGGAATGACGCTAAAGCTGAAACTCCAGTACTTTGTCCACCTCATGCAAAGAGTTGACTCATTGGAAAAGACTTAGATGCTGTGAGGGTTTAGGGGCAGGAGGAGAAGGGGACGACAGAGGATGAGATGGCTGGATAGCATCACTGACTCAATGGACGCGAGTCTGAGTGAACTCCAGGAGTTGGTGATGGACAGGGAGGCCTGGCGTGCTGCAATTCATGGGGTCGCAAAGAGTCGGACACGACTGAGCGACTGAGCTGAACTGTAATGAACGTATATATATGGAATTTAGAAAAATGACTATGATTACCCTGTATGTGAGAAGGCAAAAGAGACACAGATATATAGAACAGTCTTTTGGACTCTCTGGGAGAGGGTGAGGGTAGGATGATTTGGGAGAATGGCATTGAAACATCTATAATATCGTAGGTGAAACGAATCATCAGTCCAGGTTTGATGTATGATACAGGATGCTTGGGAGTGGTGCATTGGGATGACGTCGAGGGATGGTATGGGGAGGGAGGTGGGAGGGGGGTTCAGGATGGGGAACACATTTATACGTGTGGTGGATTCATGTTGATGTATGGCAAAATCAATACGATATTGTAATTAGCCTCCAATTAAATAAATTTATATTAAAAATGAATTTTAAAAATGTGTAATATCGCGAAGCTACAGTCATCAAGCCAGTATGGTACTGGTATAAAACCAGAAATATAGACCAATGGAACAAGATAGAAAGCCCAGTTAAACCCATGCACCTATGGACACCTTATGTTTGACAAAGGAGGAAAGAATATACTAAGGAGACAAGATAGTCTCTTCAGTAAGTGGTGCTGGGAAAACTGGTCAGCTATATGTAAAAGAATGAAATTAGAAAATTCCCTAACACCATACAAAATGAAGTGGCTCAGTCGTGTCTGACTCTGTGCAACCCTATAGACGGCAGCCCACCAGGCTCCCACATCCCTGGGATTCTCCAGGCAAAAAAACTGGAGTGGGTTGCCATTTCCTTTTCTAATGCATGAAAGTGAAAAATGAAAGTGATGTCGCTCAGTCCTTTCCGACTCCTTGTGATCCCATGGACTGTAGCCTAATGGGCTCCTCCATCCATGGAATTTTCCAGGTAAGAGTACTGGAGTGGGTTGCCATTTTCTTCTCCAGAGGATCTTCGCAACCCAGGGATTGAACCTGGTTTTCCCACATTGCTGCTGCTGCTGCTGCTAAGTCACTTCAGTTGTGTCCGACTCTGTGTGACCCCATAGATGGCAGCCCACCAGGCTCCCCCATCCCTGGGATTCTCCAGGCAAGAATACTGGAGTGGGTTGCCATTTCCTTCTCCAATGCATGAAAGAGAAAAGTGAAAGTGAAGTCGCTCAGTCTGTCCGACTGTTAGCCACCCCATGGACTGCAGCCCACCAGGCTACTCCGTCCATTGGATTTTCCAGGCAAGAGTACTGGGGTGGGGTGCCATTGCCTTCCCCGTTCCACATTGCAGGCAGGCCATTTACCGTCTGAGGAACCAAGGAAGCTTATACACAAAGATGACACCATACACAAAGATAAACTCAAAATGAATTAAAGATCTAAATGTAAGACCATAAACCCTAAAAGTCTTAGAGGAAAACATAGAAAAACCCCTCTTTGACACTGTTGCTGTGGTTCAGTCATTAAGCGATGTCCGACACTTTGCAACCCAGTGGACTGCAACAGGTCAGGCTTCTCAGTCCTTCACTATTGTCTGCAGTTTGCAAAACTCATGTCCATTGAATTGGTGATGCTATCCAACCACCTCATCTTCTGTTGCCCCGTTCTCCTGCCTTCAACCTTTCCTAGCATCAGGGTCTTTTCCATTGAGTTGGCTCTTTGTCTCAGGGGGCCAAAGTATTGGAGTTTCAGCTTCAGCATCAGTCCTTCCAGGGAATATTCAGGGTTGATTTCCTTTGGGATTGACTGCTTGGGTCTCCTTGCAGTCCCCAGGACTCTCAAGAGTCTTCTCCAACACCACAGTTCAAAAGCATCAATTCTTCAGCGCTCAGCCTTCAAAGAGAAAAGTGAACCTTCTTGCACTATTGATGGTAATGTAAACTGATACAGTCATTATGGGGAACAGTATCGAGATTCCTTTAGAAACTAAGGAATAAGACTACCAAATGACCCAGCAATCCCACTACTGGGCATATACTCTGAGGAAACCATAACTGAAAAGGACACATGTATCCCAACATTCATTGCAGCAATATTGACAATTGTCAGGATGTGGAAGCAACCTAGATGAATGGATAAAGAAGTTGGGGTGCATGTATACAGTGAAATATTATTCCACATTAAAAGGAACAAATTTAAGTCAATGCTGTGAGGTGGATGAACCTAGCGCCTGGTATACAGAGTGAAGCAAGTCTGAAAGAGAAAAACAAATACCATATAATGGTGCATATATATGGAATCTAGAAAAACGACATTGATGAACCCAGTTGCAAGGTAGCAAGAGAGATGCAGACGCAGAGAACAGACTTGTCACAGTGGGGAAAGGAGAGGGTGGGATGAATTGAGAGAGGACCATGGAAGCATACATTGCCATCCCTAAAATAGAAAGAAAGTGGGAATTTGCTGTATAACTCAGGAACTCAACGTGTCTGTGACAACCCAGAGAGATGGGATGGCGTGGGAGGCGGCAGGGAGATTAAAGAGGGAGGAGACATATGGATACCTGTGACTGATTGACGCTACTGTATGAAGCCAGCACAACACTGTAAAAATAAATCCAAGTAAAAATAAATAAGTTTTTAAAAAAGTTCAATATAATGAATGTGTAGTATGTATAGTTGTTATGCTGTGAATAGCAACGTCTACACATACATTTTATTGCCTTTCCAGAGTAGAGTGATAATCAATTACCACCACAGTATTGACTACTGTATATTTTTAAATTAACTGGCCCATCAGTGTTTCTGTCTTTATATTAGATACAGTTTCCAATTGGAAATATAATTTCTGGTATCCCTGAAAAAGTGTCTCAGTAGAATCTTGTTGATCTGTAGGTTTATCTAACACTTGTCACTCTAGGGCTTTCGTTGTCTTATTACTCTCAATTATGTCCATAGCTTTTTTTTTTTTTTTTTGCATTTTGAGTCTTTCTCAATTTGGGTTTTTACCTTTGTTTTTTGGAGCAAAACCTCAAGAAGCTATCAGAAAATATATTTGTGGAAATTATATTATTTTATTCATATTTGACTAATAGTTTGGCTACATGTAACACTGTAGGTTCAAAAAATATTTTCCTTTTGGAATTTTAGAGGCACTGCTCTTTAACTCTTTGAGCATGCATATTTGCTGATGATTTCTGTTCTGCCTCATGGCTTACTTAGCCTCTCTTCCACTCAGTCCCCAGACAGTCAGCTTCTCTCCTAGATAACCACTATTACTAGTTTCTAAGTAAAATCTAGCAAACTCTCATGTAGATATTACACGATTTTCAGAGAGATTCAGAGATTCAGTTTGCTACAAATGCATCCACTTTAAAAGGGAAAATATCCATTCTATGAAAAAAATATCCATTATTTGGAAAGAATGAGGACCATTTGTCCATTAGTCACTTTCTCTGTTATCAAGAACTAATTATCCCTCTTTTTAAGTCAGCAACCTCATTAAGCACCTTTTTCTTAAGAAAGCCTAATTTTCCTTCAACTATGAAACATAAGTGACAACCCACACAATTTGTTGGTAAACATATCTTGGAGTCCATTTTTAATTCATGGAGAAAGAATAGCATGTATAAAATTATGTTGGTAGAACTGTTCTAAGTCACACATTCCTTAGATAATTCTCTTACTCCAGCAGGTACCAGCTAGTCCCTAAGACTTCTCATGAGAAGAATGTTGTGAAAACACCTAATCCATCCTCAGACATTGCTGTTCCTTCCAAGATTCCTGAAGGGTGTCTGTTTCCTAATGGTGATCCTGGTTACTGCATTGTGGAATCTCAGAGGACTAGACAGGAACAGCGGTCCTCATCTTGGTTCTCTGAGAGACTGAGAAAGAGATCAGGAGCAGGACTCAGTTCAAATAAGTTCTTCCTCTTCAAACACCCAGGTTATGCCCCTGATCTTTTCCTGAACCACATCAGCCCAGTCAAGATAGAAACACAGCAGAATCTCCAAGGTCTTCTTTCAGGAAAGAGCACACGCTGTGAAATCTTCCTTCAGGCAGTGGAGAAGGCAGACCTCTGTTACTAGTACAAAGATGTAGATGCTTCACGTGCCTTCAAACTGACTCCTTCTAACTAGCAGTGGTAACAGCTACAAGAAAGAGAGGAGCAGGGCAGGGGTCTTAGCGAGGGAGACCTTAGTCTACACACTGTTGTTCTTTATAAGATCTGGAGCATTTTTGACATTATTGATTAGTTATTTTGAGTGGTTCTTCATAATTATCAGTTTTTCTAGCTTTTAGAGCTCACATATATAATTTTTAAATTTATTTTTAATTGGAAGATAATTGCTTTACTGTGTCCTGTTGGTTTCTACCATGCAACAGTGTGGATCAGCTCTAAGTACACATATATCTCCTCCACTGTAAGCCTCATGTCCATCCCACTGCCCCCCATCCCTCCCCTCTAGGCTGTCACAGAACACCTGGCTGAACTCCCTGAGCTATGAAACAACTTTCCCTCAGTCATCTATTCTGCACACGGCAAAGCCTGTATTTCAGTGCTACTCTCTCAATCTGTTCCACCCTCTCGTCCCCTCAGTGTGCTCACAAGTTTGTTTCCACATCTGCATTTCTATTCCTGCCCTTGAAAGAGGTTCAGCAGGGCTATTCTTCTAGATTCCATACATATGTGTTAATATACAATATTTGTTTTTCTCTTCCTGACTTACCTCACTCTGTGTAAAAGGCTCTAGATTTGTCCACCTCAGTTCAACTGACTCAGATTTGTTCCTTTTCATTGGCTGAATAATATTCCATTGTATGTATGGGCCACAAGATCTTTATCTACACATCTGTCGATTGACATCTAGGTTGCTTCCATGTCCTGGCCATTGTAAATAGTGCCACAATGAACACTAGGGTACACATGACCTTTTGAATCACGGTTTTCTCAGGGCATATGCTGGGCCATTTGGTAGTTTTACTCCTAGTTTTTTAATGAATCTCCATATTGTTCTCCATAGTGGCTGTATCAATTTACTGTTTTTAAAAAGCTTTATTGTGTTAGGAACATTTAACATGAGGTATATTCTCTTAACAGTATTTTAAGTATAATACAGTTTTGTTATACACAGACTTGATGTTGTGGGCAGATCTCTAGAACTGATATACCTTTCAGGACTGAAATTGTATACTGTCAACTAAAAAATATAGTCACAACCTGAAAGGAGACTTTTATTTTACTTGGTGGGAAAGTTTAGGACTCCAAGCCCAGGAGACAGCATCTCAGTAGCTCTGAGAAAAGTGTTCCCCTTGGAACATGGCAGCGGGAGTCAGGCTACATACAAATGTACAGCAAAGGGAGCAGGCCATCAGAATATCAAAGATCAGATATCAAATTAAGGGATTTAGCATTGGATGTATGGGAAGATTCCAGCCTCTGGGCTCACTGAATTCATGGCTCTCATATGTTCCTTAGCTATCTGGGCCAAATCCTGTTTCCTTGCTCACCATAAGTCATGGCATCTGTGGCCGATGGCTGCTCCTTGTGTTCCCCCAGAGCCTCAGCAGTCACCATGGTGGGTGGTGGCATCTGCTGGATTGAGCTTTGGGAGCCCGTGTTCACATTCGAGGGCCAGAAATCTCTGATGGCTGTGACATTTCTTGTTTATTGATTTGGCAGTAGAGCTTTTCATTTCACAATACCTATTGATTGGCAATACCCTTTTACTCCATGCCCTCCCTCCCCCAGTTCCTGGTAACTACTATTCTGTTCTTTACTCCATGAGCTTGACTGTTTTCCATACCTCATGTAAGGGGATTCATGTACTTGTCCGTCTGCTTTGGCTTATTTCTCTTGGCATAATGTCTTCCAGGTTAGGTCATGTTGTCTCATAGGACAAGATCTCCTTCTTTTTAAGAAGGAATAATAATCCTTTACATGTATATACTACAGTTTATTTATCCACTCATCTGTTGATGGACATTTAGGCTGTTACCACACTTTGGCTACTGTGAGTACTGCTGCAGTGAACTTAGGAGTGCTAATAAGTCTTTGAGACTTTGATTTAAATTATTTTGGGTAAATGATTTAGGTGTAGAATGGGTAAAACCTAATATAGTTCTGTTTTCTCTGTTTTTAACTTTTTGGATAACCTTCATATTCTTCATAGTGCTCACACCATTGTGTCCTCCCCACTGCCAGGTACAAGAGTTCTTTTTTTCTCCATAATCTCACCACTTTTTATTTTGCTTTTTTTTTTTTTTGATTTTTTTTTGTATTTATTTATTTTTTTACACGAACTCCCAAACATGAACCCCCCTCCCACCTCCCACCCCACATCTTCCCTCCAGATCATCCCCATACACCAGCCCCAAGCATCCTTTTGCTTTTTTGATTATAGTTATTTTTCAGGTGTGAAGTGATACACATTGTGGTTTTGATTTGCATTTCCCTGGTGACTAGTAGTGATATTAAACTCGTTTTCATGTCCCTGTGGTTATACATATATATGTCTTTAAAGAAAGCTCTATTCAAGTCCCTTACCTATTTAAAATTAAAGTTGTTAAATTTTTTTCCATTATGTTGTAGGAGCTTCCTACATACTTTGGGAATTAACCCCTTATCATATATATGGGACGTATATTTCCTTAAGCCTTATAACCAGGAAGAGTTAATTTTGAGTTCATGCTGGATCAGCTTCTGTGATTTCAACCTTCATCTTGCCAGTTTTGTTATTGTAAGCATACATAATGGACTGCTTTGGGGAGATAACCTGAGTGGCCCACCTGTGAATGACTGTAAGGAAGCAGATCTAACGCATTCTCCCACCTAAGGCTTGCCATACTAGGGGAAATTTGTAAGGATTGAGTAGTCTTTTACTTTGTTTCCTTACCTGCACCCCATTTCTGATCCATAAAAGAACCTGGCAACCAGGCCCCAGCAAGATGATTATTTGGAGGCATTAGCTTGTCATTGTCTCAGCCAGTGGGTTCCTGAGCAAAGTCCCTTTCTGGTCTAGACAGGCTTCTCTCATAGCTCAGTCGGTAAAGAATCTACCTGCAATGCGGGAGACTCGTGTTTGATTCCTGGGTGAAACATGAAATTTTTCATTTAATTTTTTCCTTTTCCTAGTCTAGACACCTCATCTCAGATTCACTGCAGCGAGCGGAGCAAGCTTGGACTTGGTAACAAATTATGTCACATGCCTTGTGTTAGACATTTTGTTGCTTCCATAGAAAATATTGAGGCAAGTATAGCTTTTGTCTCTAATTTATAGCAGTGTTAGTAAGCTGATCTTCAGGGTGGCTGAGAAACATTGAATGTCACAAAGTACTGGTGCCAATAGATGTCTGCATACCCAGGGCACTCAAGTTCCCCCATGGAAGGCTTAGTGTTTAATACTAGCTGAAGGGTTGCTGTGTTTCAACAAATTACACTAATAAATTCCTGATGGGTTCTATGTCACCCTTAGTTTATTTTTTTTTAGAGAAAAATATCCATGGATTGAATGGTGGGATCAATGACTCGTGGAGCTTCATTCCCTGAGTATACTAAGAATGTCTGAAAACACACTAAATGTCATTAAAAAAAAAATGGCAGGATAGAGTCAATTGCATTAACTGTTGTAAGATAAAGCAGCGCAGGATATTTGGGGAGTACTAGTGGAAAAGCTTCTTAATGGATACAGCCCAGACATTGAGTCAATTTTGAAGATAATGAGAAGAGAGGAATTTGGGCTTCTAGTAGACTACAAGTTGCTCATGGTCATGTGGCTGCAGAGACCAGATCAGTGTATAAATCTGCAAAAGTAGAGCTTCAGCAAAATATCTCAACTTGTGACCTTATGGCCTAGAAAACTGAAGGATCAAGCTTTCTTGTCGAAGTCCATGAATGGAGCTGTGTGAAAAGACTCCTAGCATGAGAACAACGCTAACACCAGAAACTGGGAAATTAGAAAAACAAGATACAACGTTGTGGTCTCTAGTCATTTAATTGTCAAGAAGAGGCTAGAGACCAGTGGGGCATGGTGTAAGGAAGGCAAGTTTAAAAAAACTGTGGGTAGGGATTATGATATGTGAGGTTAGTAAATTCTAGTCTCGACCATCAAGGGAAACAAAACTGGGTGCTGGCAGGTGAAATGGAATAGGGAGGAAATTTTTCATAGCAGATTTTTGGGGGCTGGGGAGTGGAAGAATCACCAACTGTGACAATGGAGGCAAAACACTATTGTCAAAGAATTCCTCATATTTCCTAACCGGTGCATAACAATGGCACAGGGAGTATGTGACAAGGTCTTGAGTGAATCATTCTGCACTTCCTTGGTGAAGGATAAAGAAGTCCATGGACAAGAGAGATTTGTGGTATCAGCATGAGTGTGGCAATTTATTTTTGAGATTGCAAGTGTGTGGTATTTGGGGTGGGAATCAAGTGCATCAGCCAGTCCTGGGATATTCCCCCTGGGTGGAGCTGCCTGGTCCTTATAAAAGGAGTCTCCATCACAGTGCTGTCATTGTCGTGACAGTCATAGATCTTCTTTGAAGCCTCAGGTGAGCACTCTTAGAGACCTTTATGGAACTTGGGTGGTAGGGTTTAATTTGGGGGTAGAAGTGGCATTAGTTGCAGCAATTAGTGCTCTGTATGGGAAAAAGAAGATAATGAGGATTTAGGGGTAAATTTTTGGTATTTGGTCATGAATATGATCTTAAATGTGAGGAGAAAATGTAGTCAGAGGACAGTCTTAACCTGAAAGAGAGTAAGGGGGATGAGATACTGTGCCATAACACAGCATACATTAGTTCCAAATGCCTCCTTCTCAGCATTCAATCCCACTGAGTGCCTGGTTTGGTCATTTGCATTTCTCCTCAGAAGCCCACAGTCAGGTCAGCTTGGCCAGCAACCAAGACATCATGGGAGGACTAAGTAGAGATTTGTTTGGGGATTGCCTACAAGTTTATTATCCAGATTGTTCTTCAGAGTATGTTTATATTCGTACAACACCTGTGTAGGTAATTTTGTTTTAAAACGTTGTAGAAGCGGGGACTAACCAGAAACGACTGAAGATCTGAGGGCAAGAGATACTAAAAAAGAAGAGTGAAGAAGCTATAAAAAACCATAAAGACTGTATTAAGAATCAAGAAGAGTCCTTAGTGATGGGAGGGTTGTTGGTGCAGCTAAATGTTCTACCAGTCGGACACTCCATTATGAAGAATTTTGTTTGTTTGTATTTCAGATTCCTTGAGACCCAGGAAAGATGTCTCACCACCAGCATCCACATCCGCATCCGCATCCCCATCTGCATTCACATCCACATCAGCATCAGCATCACCATCAGTGCAAGGAACCCTGCCATCCACCTCCAATAGTGTGTCCACCGAAGTGCCATGAACCGTGCCCACCTCACCCATGCCCACCTCCAGTGAGCCAGCAGAAATGCCCTCCTGGGCCACCATGCCCACCATGGGAGCAGAAGTGTCCGCCGAAGTGGAAGTAACAGCACCATGATTCAGGCTCTTCCATTGTCCTCCCTTTGGCCATGGTGATGGATTGCATCTTCCTTAATCTCCCTCCTCAACCGACAGCTGACAGAGTAAAGGCCTGGTTGCTGAAGGTGACACCACGTTTTTGGAAGAAGAGCAGCAGGATCATTACTTGATCTCTCTGTGCCATGTGCTCGTCTGTAATCTGCGTTGTGATCTCTACCCAGTGAGCACTTAGTGTGTCTATTCCTTTGCTTCTCCAATAAAGCATATTCATAGCCCATTATGTATTTCTTTCTTTCTTTTTTGCAAATAGTGTTTTTCATCTCTTCTCTACACTACAAGTATTCTTCTGAGTGTTCCTTTTCATTCCCATTGGATTATCAGAATTAAGCTTTTCCGTCATTGAGTTCAGCTTTGCCTGAAATATGTCTTTTGGACTGGATCCATTTATCTTGAAGACCCTGAAAAGAATTGAATTCTCTCAGTCTCAGGTTCCTTATTTGTAAAACCAGTATGCAAGAATCTATTCAAATCCGTGTGAAGTGAAGTGAAGTCGCTCAGTCGTGTCCGACTCTGCGACCCTGTGGACTGTAGCCTACCAGGCTTCTCCGTCCATGGGATTCTCCAGGCAAGAATTCTGGAGTGGGTTACCATTTCCTTCTCCAGGGGATCTTCCCGACCCAGGGATCGAACCCAGGTCTTCTGCATTAGAGGCAGATGCTTTAACCTCTGAGCCACCGGGGAAGCTCATTCAAATCCGTGTACTCATAGAAATTTATTCACAAATATTTCCTAATTATTAACACATGCCAGGCAGTCTCTTATGTGCTAGGGACATGAGGATGGTGACTAAAGTCCTTTTTCCATCTAACCTCTTGAAGGGAGTTTGCAGAAACATACACACACATGCAGATACAAAGCAAATAATAGTGATGCATGGGGATGTTTTAGAGACAACTGTGTAGAAAAGGTTTTCCAAAGTGACTTTTAAGGCAAAGACTTGAGTGAAGAGAAGAGTGAGCCTTGAGTATCTGGGGTACACTGTACCAGTGAGAGGTGATGGCGAGTGCTGAGGCAGGTCAGAGTAACTGCAGGGAGAACAGTCATCCAAGAGACTATGTCTCCAAATGGGGTTGAAGACACTGGATCTGAAAGCTGTAGCAAAGATTTTGATACTTTATTCACAGTTTTCCAGCCATACTATGCTGAAGTTCAAAGTCTCAACTTTATGTAATTCTCTAATATCACATCTATTTTCTTTTAACTGAGGGTACATATGATCTTTTAAAAACAGTTTTCAAAAATGGTTAAAAGGACTAAGGAATATATGTATACCTATGGCTGAGCGCTAAAGAATTGATGCCTTTGAACTGTGGTGTTGGAGAAGACTCTTGCGAGTACCTTGGACTGTAAGGAGATCCAACCAGTCCATCCTAAAGGAGACCAGTCCTGGGTGTTCATTGGAAGGATTGAGTCAATTTTGAAGATAATGAGAAGAGAGGAATTTGGGCTTCTAGTAGACTACAAGTTGCTCATGGTCATGTGGCTGCAGAGACCAGATCAGTGTATAAATCTGCAAAAGTAGAGCTTCAGCAAAATATCTCAACTTGTGACCTTATGGCCTAGAAAACTGAAGGATCAAGCTTTCTTGTCGAAGTCCATGAATGGAGCTGTGTGAAAAGACTCCTAGCATGAGAACAACGCTAACACCAGAAACTGGGAAATTAGAAAAACAAGATACAACGTTGTGGTCTCTAGTCATTTAATTGTCAAGAAGAGGCTAGAGACCAGTGGGGCATGGTGTAAGGAAGGCAAGTTTAAAAAAACTGTGGGTAGGGATTATGATATGTGAGGTTAGTAAATTCTAGTCTCGACCATCAAGGGAAACAAAACTGGGTGCTGGCAGGTGAAATGGAATAGGGAGGAAATTTTTCATAGCAGATTCTTGGGGGCTGGGGAGTGGAAGAATCACCAACTGTGACAATGGAGGCAAAACACTATTGTCAAAGAATTCCTCATATTTCCTAACCGGTGCATAACAATGGCACAGGGAGTATGTGACAAGGTCTTGAGTGAATCATTCTGCACTTCCTTGGTGAAGGATAAAGAAGTCCATGGACAAGAGAGATTTGTGGTATCAGCATGAGTGTGGCAATTTATTTTTGAGATTGCAAGTGTGTGGTATTTGGGGTGGGAATCAAGTGCATCAGCCAGTCCTGGGATATTCCCCCTGGGTGGAGCTGCCTGGTCCTTATAAAAGGAGTCTCCATCACAGTGCTGTCATTGTCGTGACAGTCATAGATCTTCTTTGAAGCCTCAGGTGAGCACTCTTAGAGACCTTTATGGAACTTGGGTGGTAGGGTTTAATTTGGGGGTAGAAGTGGCATTAGTTGCAGCAATTAGTGCTCTGTATGGGAAAAAGAAGATAATGAGGATTTAGGGGTAAATTTTTGGTATTTGGTCATGAATATGATCTTAAATGTGAGGAGAAAATGTAGTCAGAGGACAGTCTTAACCTGAAAGAGAGTAAGGGGGATGAGATACTGTGCCATAACACAGCATACATTAGTTCCAAATGCCTCCTTCTCAGCATTCAATCCCACTGAGTGCCTGGTTTGGTCATTTGCATTTCTCCTCAGAAGCCCACAGTCAGGTCAGCTTGGCCAGCAACCAAGACATCATGGGAGGACTAAGTAGAGATTTGTTTGGGGATTGCCTACAAGTTTATTATCCAGATTGTTCTTCAGAGTATGTTTATATTCGTACAACACCTGTGTAGGTAATTTTGTTTTAAAACGTTGTAGAAGCGGGGACTAACCAGAAACGACTGAAGATCTGAGGGCAAGAGATACTAAAAAAGAAGAGTGAAGAAGCTATAAAAAACCATAAAGACTGTATTAAGAATCAAGAAGAGTCCTTAGTGATGGGAGGGTTGTTGGTGCAGCTAAATGTTCTACCAGTCGGACACTCCATTATGAAGAATTTTGTTTGTTTGTATTTCAGATTCCTTGAGACCCAGGAAAGATGTCTCACCACCAGCATCCACATCCGCATCCGCATCCCCATCTGCATTCACATCCACATCAGCATCAGCATCACCATCAGTGCAAGGAACCCTGCCATCCACCTCCAATAGTGTGTCCACCGAAGTGCCATGAACCGTGCCCACCTCACCCATGCCCACCTCCAGTGAGCCAGCAGAAATGCCCTCCTGGGCCACCATGCCCACCATGGGAGCAGAAGTGTCCGCCGAAGTGGAAGTAACAGCACCATGATTCAGGCTCTTCCATTGTCCTCCCTTTGGCCATGGTGATGGATTGCATCTTCCTTAATCTCCCTCCTCAACCGACAGCTGACAGAGTAAAGGCCTGGTTGCTGAAGGTGACACCACGTTTTTGGAAGAAGAGCAGCAGGATCATTACTTGATCTCTCTGTGCCATGTGCTCGTCTGTAATCTGCGTTGTGATCTCTACCCAGTGAGCACTTAGTGTGTCTATTCCTTTGCTTCTCCAATAAAGCATATTCATAGCCCATTATGTATTTCTTTCTTTCTTTTTTGCAAATAGTGTTTTTCATCTCTTCTCTACACTACAAGTATTCTTCTGAGTGTTCCTTTTCATTCCCATTGGATTATCAGAATTAAGCTTTTCCGTCATTGAGTTCAGCTTTGCCTGAAATATGTCTTTTGGACTGGATCCATTTATCTTGAAGACCCTGAAAAGAATTGAATTCTCTCAGTCTCAGGTTCCTTATTTGTAAAACCAGTATGCAAGAATCTATTCAAATCCGTGTGAAGTGAAGTGAAGTCGCTCAGTCGTGTCCGACTCTGCGACCCTGTGGACTGTAGCCTACCAGGCTTCTCCGTCCATGGGATTCTCCAGGCAAGAATTCTGGAGTGGGTTACCATTTCCTTCTCCAGGGGATCTTCCCGACCCAGGGATCGAACCCAGGTCTTCTGCATTAGAGGCAGATGCTTTAACCTCTGAGCCACCGGGGAAGCTCATTCAAATCCGTGTACTCATAGAAATTTATTCACAAATATTTCCTAATTATTAACACATGCCAGGCAGTCTCTTATGTGCTAGGGACATGAGGATGGTGACTAAAGTCCTTTTTCCATCTAACCTCTTGAAGGGAGTTTGCAGAAACATACACACACATGCAGATACAAAGCAAATAATAGTGATGCATGGGGATGTTTTAGAGACAACTGTGTAGAAAAGGTTTTCCAAAGTGACTTTTAAGGCAAAGACTTGAGTGAAGAGAAGAGTGAGCCTTGAGTATCTGGGGTACACTGTACCAGTGAGAGGTGATGGCGAGTGCTGAGGCAGGTCAGAGTAACTGCAGGGAGAACAGTCATCCAAGAGACTATGTCTCCAAATGGGGTTGAAGACACTGGATCTGAAAGCTGTAGCAAAGATTTTGATACTTTATTCACAGTTTTCCAGCCATACTATGCTGAAGTTCAAAGTCTCAACTTTATGTAATTCTCTAATATCACATCTATTTTCTTTTAACTGAGGGTACATATGATCTTTTAAAAACAGTTTTCAAAAATGGTTAAAAGGACTAAGGAATATATGTATACCTATGGCTGAGCGCTAAAGAATTGATGCCTTTGAACTGTGGTGTTGGAGAAGACTCTTGCGAGTACCTTGGACTGTAAGGAGATCCAACCAGTCCATCCTAAAGGAGACCAGTCCTGGGTGTTCATTGGAAGGACTGATGCTGAGGTGGAAACTCCAATACGTTGGCCCCCTCACGCAAAGAGCTGACTCATTGAAAAAGACCCTGATGATGGGAGGGATTGGGGGCAGGAGGAGAAGGGGACGACAGAGGATGAGATGGCTGGATGGCATCACCGACTCAATGCACATGAGTTTGGGTGAACTCTGGCAGGTGGCGATGGACAGGAAGGCCTGGCGTGCTGTGATTCATGGGGTCACAAAGAGTTGGACACGACTGAGTGTCTGAACTGAACTGAACTGATGGCTGATTCACGTTGAGGTTTGTCAGAAAACAGCAAAATCCTTTGCCTTGCTTTATTTGGTACTCCAAAGCTAAACTTGTCGGTTACTCCAGGTACCTCTTGACTTCCTACTTTTGAATTCCAGTGTCTATAATGAAAAGGACTTCTTTTTTGGGTGTTAGTTCTTGAAGGTCTTGTAGGTCTTCATAGAACCACTCAACTTTATCTTCTTCAGCATTAGTGGTTGGGGCATAGTCTTGGATTACTGTGATATTGAATGGTTTGCCTTGGAAATGAACAGAGATCATTCTGTCATTTTTGAGACTGCATCCAAGTACTGCATTTTGGGCTCTTTTGTTGACTACGATGGCTACTCCATTTTTCCTAAGGGATTCTTGCCCACAGTAGTAGATATAGTAGTCATCTGAGTTAAATTCACCCATTCCAGTCCATTTTAGTTCACTGATTCCTAAAATGTTGATGTTCACTTGAGCCATCTTCTGTTTGAGCACTTCCAATATACCTTGATTCATGGACCTAACATTGCAGGTTCCTATGCAGTATTGTTCTTTACAGCATCTGACTTTACTTCCATCAGCAGTCACATCCACAGCTGGGTGTTGTTTTTGCTTTGACTCCACCTCTTCATTTTTTCTGGAGTTATTTCTCCATGGATCTCTAGTAGCATATTGGGCATCTACTGACCCGGGGAGTTCATCTTTCAGTGTCCTATCTTTTTGCCTTTATTACTGTTCATGGAGTTCAGAGGAAAGAATACTGAAGTGGCTTGCCATTTGCTTCTCCAGTGGACCACGTTTTGTCAGAACTCTCCAGCATGACCTGTCTGTCTTGGGTGTCCCTACACGGCATGGCTCATAGTTTCATTGAGCCAGACAAGTTTCAAGATGGTGGATTAAAAGGACGTGTGCTCCTCGTTTCCTGAAAGAACTCCAAAATTACCTTGGAGTCCAAAACCTCAAAATTACAACTCGCTGCTGGACAATCATTGACAGGAAAATGTTGGAGCCAACCAAAAATAGAAACCCCACATCAAAGGGCAAAGGAGAAGCCCCAGCAAGATGGTAGGAGGGGTGAAGTCACAATCAGAATCAAATGCCATACCCGCCAGAGACACTCGGAGGGCTCAAACAAACTTTGTGCACAGCAGGACCCAATGACCCCACAGTGACTGAGCCAGAACTGTGTTTGAGTGTCTCCTGTGGAGGTACGGGTCAGCAGTGGCCTGCTGCAGGGGAAGGGCTCTGGGTGCAGCAGACCTTGGTATGGCATAAGCCCTCTTGGAGGAGGTCACCTTAACCCCACCACAGAGCTGCCAGAACTTACACTAGACTGGCAAAACAAACTCTTGGAGGGCACAAACAAAACCTTGTGCACACCAGGATCCAGGAGAAAGGGGCAGTGACCCCATAAGAGACTGACCCAGACTTTCCTGTGAGTGTCCGGAAGTCTATAGCAGAGGCATGGGTCAGCAGTGACCTGCTTCAGGATTGAAGGCACTGAGTGTGGCAGTGTGTACATGGGATCTTTGGAAGGAGGTCGCCATTATCTTCATTACCTCCACCATAGTTTGGCCTCAGGTCCAACAACAGGGAGGGAACACAGCCCTGCCCATCAACAGAAAATTAGATTAAAGACTTATCGAGAATGATCTCACCCATCAGAACAAGACCCAGTTTCCCCACAGTCAGTCTCTCCCACCAGGATGCTTCCATAAGCCTCTTACACTTATCCATCAGAGGGCAGAAAGAATGAAAACCACTATCACAGAAAACTAACCAAACTGATCACATGGACCACAGTCTTGTCTAACTTCAGGCATATAACACCTGAATTGGAAAGTTTACAGATTACACTAGTAAAGAAATTTTATAAGCTACACTGTATAGTAAGTTATTATAAAATATTGATTATATTCCCTGTGGCTAGTACTTATTGGAGATACAGTGAGAGTCACTCAGTCATGTCTGATTCTTTGTAATCCCATGCACTATACAGTCCATTGAATTATCCAGGCCAGAATACTAGAATGGGTAGCCTTTCCCTTCTCCAGGGGATCTTCCCAACACAGGGATCAAACCCAGGTCTCCTGCATTGCAGGTGGATTCTTTACCAGCTGAGCCACCAGGGAAGCCCAAGAATACTTGTGTGGGTAGCCTATCCCTTTTCTAGATCTTCCCAAACCAGGAATTGAACTGGGATCTCCTGCATTGTAGGCAGAATCTTTACCAGCTGAGCTATGAGGGAAGCCCTATATTCCCTGTGTTGTCCATGTACAAATGTAAAGAACAAATACTGTATGTCTTCACTTGTGAGTGGAACCTAACAAATAAAACATTATTAAGAGGTATAAACTACTAGTTATAAAAATGGTAACTTATTCAGTAGTTTGTACCTCTTAATCCCCTTCCCATATTTTGTCCCTCCATCCACACCCCACTCCTCTCTGATAACCATAAGTTTGTTCTCTATACGTCTGAGTCTGTTTCTGTTCTATTTGTTTGTTTGTATGCCAGGAACCAGCATGGGGAATCCCGCCCATGGCAAAGCTCATGAGGAAGAGGCCTGATAGGCAAAGGCGAGATCAGGTCTCAAGGAAACCCCCCTGGGCCTTCTCGAGCATCTACCCCCAAACCAGAATCTGTCTGTCTTATTATTTTATACTTTCACCAACGTTTCTGACATTAGCAGGGGCTATCCCCGACCACCTTTCTCTGGAAAAAGTCAACTTAGAGCTCCAGTTGACAGTCTCCTGCATATAAAAGGAGTGTTTTAGCTCAAACCTCTCTGATGGCTAACTTGCCTTACCCAGACTTTTACAACTATGCATGTGATTGTTTACAGCCCCCCAACCATGAGAGGCACGAAGCTTAAAACATCTTAAAGATACAGAGCCTTTTTTAAAGAGCTAAGAATTATATTGGTGGAGGGTTTTCATAGTTGAGTTAATGACTGCCACCAGGCCTCCATATCCTTTATCTTTTAGGCACCTGGAGGATATTAATCAATGTAACTGGGATGTAGAAAAAGAATATAGTAGTTTTGATGTTAGCAATACTAGACTTTTGAGTTAATGAATTTTCTCTTTGTTATAAATCACTGTACTCCTCTTTCCTTGTTATAAATTGCTGTATCCTTGCTATGTAAGAATGTAACCTTAATTAGTGCTTTCTGAGAGTGGCACCAGACTTTAGTAAGAACAACACTTTTAGGGCAAATAAGTTTTCTGGTTGAGGAACCTTATCAGAAGAGGGCCATAAAATGCTAATAGGCCTCAGGGCCAGAATATGATGTAAATCACCTAAGACCTGTGTATACAACTAGGTATGCAGAGAGAAAGTCTGGTCTTGATAAGGGTCAGGGCTGCTGACCCCGCATGACTTTGTATTATCCATTGATCTCTATGTACAAAAAAAAAGTATAAAAGCTTTCCTGGAAAATAAAGGACGAACCAGTTTCTCAGAAATCTGGCTTCCCCCATGTCTTCTTTTCTTTCTTACTCTATTTTCTTGCTGATTCCATCTGGAGCATAGAAGCTCATCATGTCTACTTATTTGCCTGAGCTTCTAAGACCCATGTGAGAGGGACCCCAAGGCCGGGCACCCTCCGCTATTCAAGCAGGCACCTGTGGCCTTACCTAGACGGTGTAAGTTTCTTGTCTGAGGTTTTCTTGGCTTTCTATGTAAACCAAGGAATACAGCCTCTTTCTCGCCTCTGTTCCCTTAACTGCAAACTCTTTCCTTATATCTCTCTAAATCTATATATCTCTCTCATCATGCCATCCCCGGTTTGAATTACCCTGGATCCACTGGGGCTGGACCCCGGCATTTGTATTATTTGTTAGATCTGAAAGAGATGGGAATACCAGACCACCTAACCTGCCTCTTGAGAAATCTGTATGCAGGTCAGGAAGCAACAGTTAGAACTGGACATGGAACAACAGACTGGTTCCAAATAGGAAAAGGAGTACGTCAAGGCTGTATATTGTCACCCTGCTTATTTAACTTCTATGCAGAGTACATCATGAGAAATGCTGGATTGGAAGAAACACAAGCTGGAATCAAGATTTCCAGGAGAAATATCAATAACCTCAGATATGAAGATGACACCACCCTTATGGCAGAAAGTGAAGAGGAGCTAAAAAGAATCTTGATGAAAGTGAAGGAGGAGAGCGAAAAAGTTGGCTTAAAGCTCAACATTCAGAAAACAAAGATCATGGCATCTGGTCCCATCACTCCATGGGAAATAGATGGGGAAACAGTGGAAACAGTGTCAGACTTTATTTTTTTGGGCTCCAAAATCACTGCAGATGGTGACTGCAGCCATGAAATTAAAAGACGCTTACTCCTTGGAAGAAAAGTTATGACCAACCTTGATGACACCACCCTTATGGCAGAAAGTGAAGAGGAGCTAAAAAGAATCTTGATGAAAGTGAAGGAGGAGAGCGAAAAAGTTGGCTTAAAGCTCAACATTCAGAAAACAAAGATCATGGCATCTGGTCCCATCACTCCATGGGAAATAGATGGGGAAACAGTGGAAACAGTGTCAGACTTTATTTTTTTGGGCTCCAAAATCACTGCAGATGGTGACTGCAGCCATGAAATTAGAAGACGCTCACTCCTTGGAAGAAAAGTTATGACCAACCTAGATAGTATATTCAAAAGCAGAGACATTACTTTGCCGACTAAGGTCCATCTAGTCAAGGCTATGGTTTTTCCTGTGGTCATGTATGGATGTGAAAGTTGGACTATGAAGAAAGCCGAGTGCTGAAGAATTGATGCTTTTGAACTGTGGTGTTGGAGAAGACTCTTGAGAGTCCCTTGGACTACAAGGAGATCCAACCAGTCCATTCTGAAGATCAACCCTGGGATTTCTTTGGAAGGAATGATGCTAAAGCTGAAACTCCAGTACTTTGGCCACCTCATGAGAAGAGTTGACTCACTGGAAAAGACTCTGATGCTGGGAGGGATTGGGAGCAGGAGGAGAAGGGGACAACCAAGGATGAGATGGCTGGATGGCATCACGGACTTGATGGACGTGAGTCTGAGTGAACTCCGGGAGATGGTGATGAACAAGGAGGCCTGGCGTGCTGCGATTCATGGGGTCGCAAAGAGTCGGACACGACTGAGCGACTGAACTGAACTGAAGTCAATTTAAAATAACAGAGACTCAGTCTTTCATTCCCTCCCCTCTTCAGATTGCTCTCATGAGTTTCTGTCCATCCAGCAGCAATAGATCAGGACTCCAGACTCACTGATTGTCCTCAGGGATATAGTTACTGGTTGGGCAAAACTTCCAGGTGTACTCACCGTTGGCCTAGCTCATATCTCTTTTCTTCTCCTCATGATACAGTGATTCATTGCTGAGGTCAACCTGTCAGACAGGGGCTTCTGCTTCTTCATCCCCAAGGCCACGTAAAAAATCTTTATCCCTGACCTTTGGGCTGTGAATGATTTTGTTTATCAAATAGCATTTTACATGATTTTAAAATGTTACTTGAAATGTTACAAGTAATTGCTACTTGAAAACTGCAGTTGATAACTAAAATATTTCATAACCAAGGGTGTTGGATAAACAAAGAGGGGTTGAATTAACTCTCTTAATAAGGTTAGAAAATTTCCTCAAAAAACTATAAATGAGATACAGTATGATCCAACAGTCCCACTCCTGGACATATCTCCTACCTCCAGATAGGAAAAAACCATAATTAGAAAAGCTACATACACTCCTTTCTAATAGCTTTGACATTACTGGTACTATCTGACATCAGTAGGAAATGCTATATAGAGATGCTGTTTGGTGAGGACTGGGAACTATGGAAGTATTTCAGATGACTCCACAGTTTGGACCCTGGGAGACAGAATAGGTGATGTTGACATAGAATTTTGGTCTCTCAGAAGAGCACAAGGCTATGAAGGAAGCAAATGGGTTTCATTTTGGGTACACTGTGTTAAAGCACTTGAGAATTCCAGGTAGAGATGTTAACTGAATATTTAGAAATGTTACGTGGTTCTCTGACCCCTCTTCAGGGCTGAGACACAAATACAGTGAGATGGGGTGAAAATTTAAGAAAGGAGAACAGCAAAGGGTGAAGGTGAATAGAAAATTCTGAGGGCAGAATGCCTAGGTTCGAGGGATTTGAGGGCTTCATTTTAGGTTCTAAAAAAAGGTGGTTCACTCCTCTCAATTTTTTGTTTTGGAATTGATGTACACTGTTACCCAATTATGATTTGGAACATCTATTTTTCTTTTCGTGTGTGGCCCTTCTAGCATTAACATTTTAGAGAGTCTTCTCCCTTATGTCCTGCATACACAAGACATGAACCAATGAAATCCTGTTGTGTCAGTGCCTTTAAACCTTCTTCAGACTGTGTTTCTTTATCCATTGGCAAGATACATGGAATTTACAAAATTATTCAGCAATCAGACATATGGGGAAATTTTTCCATGGAGAATTAAATACATGAGCCTCAGACATAGTCAAGGTTCTGTCCCTTGTAATTCCAGTTGCTATAGGTTGGTGTATTTTTGAGGAAAACTAAGGCAGTGGAAAAGAGCCTGATGCTGGGAGGAATTGGGGGCAGGAGGAGAAGGGGATGACAGAAGATGAGACGGCTGGATGGCATCACTGACTCGATGGACATGAATCTGGGTAAACTCAGGGAGTTGGTGATGAACAGGGAGGCCTGGCCTACTGCAATTCATGGTGTCACAAAGAGTCGGACACGACTGAGTGACTGAACTGAAGGTAACGGAAAGACTATTTGCCTCAGAAATCACATGCCTTTGGGACAGATAGTCTCCTTTTTGGAATGTACAGACAATTACATTCTCATTTTCTGAAATAACCTCATCCATGAGAAAGACAGTTTGTCCACTAGTCCTTCGGTTGCTTTTTCTTCAAATCACATGTGAGCAAAGCTGCACTCAACTCTGCATTTTTCTTTCCATGCTTCCATGCCCCTATATTCTGATCTTCTGCAGGCAATTCTCTTCCCCCACTAGGTAACATTCTCAAGATCACGGGCATGATTTTGTTTCATCTCTGCATCCTGAACATTATGTACAGTATTTATTACAGTAATTGTTGATTATAACAATCAATAATTAGTGATTGAATGGATAATTAAACTCTAGTTCTGACTCCCACCAATGTTTATTTACTTATTTAAAAACATTTCTTTGATGCTTATTGCGTTCCAAGCTCTGTGGTATATATTGGAAGTACAAAGTTGAAATAAGACACAATCCTTGCACTAAGGAGCTCATAGTATTTGATGTCAAAGACACATAGAAAATTAACATGTAAGATTGGCAAGTACAAGGATACAGTCATCAGGACAGTATGGTACTGACACAGAGACAGAAATACAGATCAATAGAACAAAATAGAAAGTCCAGAGATAAATCCACGCAGCTATAAACACCTTGGGCTTCCCTGGTGGCTCAGAGGTTAAAGCATCTGCCTGCAATGTAGGAGACCTGGGTTCAATCCCTGGGTCGGGAAACTCCCGTGGAGAAGGAAATGGCAACCCACTCCAGTATTCTTGCCCAGAGAATCCCATGGACGGAGGAGCCTGGTGNCCTGGTGGCTCAGAGGTTAAAGCATCTGCCTGCAATGTAGGAGACCTGGGTTCAATCCCTGGGTCGGGAAACTCCCGTGGAGAAGGAAATGGCAACCCACTCCAGTATTCTTGCCCAGAGAATCCCATGGACGGAGGAGCCTGGTGGGTTAGAGTACACAGGGTCGCAAAGAGTCGGATACGACTGAGCACTTTCGCTATTCACTATAGGCACCTTATTTTTGGCAGAGGAGGCAAAAATTTACAATGGATAAAAGACAATCTCTTTAATAACTGGTGCTGGGAAAACTGGTCAACCATGTGTAACAGAATGAAAGTGGAACATTTTCTGACACCATACACAAAAATAAACTCAAAATGGATTAAAGATCTAAATGTAAGACCAGGAACTATAAGACTCTTAGAAGAAAATACAGGCAGAACACTCTCTGACATAAATCACAGCAAGATCCTCTGTGACCCACCTCCCAGATATATAGAAATAAAACCAAAAATAAAAAAAGGGACCTAATTAAATTTAAAAGTTTTTGCACAATGANGTAAGACCAGGAACTATAAGACTCTTAGAAGAAAATACAGGCAGAACACTCTCTGACATAAATCACAGCAAGATCCTCTGTGACCCACCTCCCAGATATATAGAAATAAAACCAAAAATAAAAAAAGGGACCTAATTAAATTTAAAAGTTTTTGCACAATGAAAGAAACCATAAGCAGGTGAAAAGGCAGCTTTCAGAATAGAAGAAAATAATAGCAAATGAAACAACTGACAAAGAATTAATTTCCAAAGTATACAAACAGCTCATGCAGCTCAATACCAGAAAAACAAAAAACCCATTCAAAAAGTGAGCAAAAAGACTAAACAGACATTTCCTCAAAGAAGACATGCAGATGGCTAACAAACACATGAGAAGATACTCAACATGACTCATTACTAGAGAAATGCAAATCAAAACCACAATGAGGTATCATCTCATGCGAGTCAGAATGGCCATCATCAAAAAGTCTATAAACNGACAGTTATCAGAGGATATTCTTTTGTACCCTTTGATTTAAATGGGTGCAAAGGAAGGAGGTCTGGCATGCTGCAGTCCATGGGGTCGCAGAGCTGTCTCTTATACACATCTAGATGTGTATAAGAGACAGGTCTATAAACAATAAATGCTGGAGAAGGTGTGGAGAAATGGGAACCCTCACACAACGTTGATGGGAATGCAAACTGGTACAGCAACTCTGGAGAACAGTGTGGAGATGCCTTCAAAAACTGGAAATAGAACTGCCATATAACCGAGCAATCCCACAGCTGGCCATACACATTGAGGAAACTAGAATTGAAAGAGACACATGTTCATGGCAGTACTGTTTACAATAGGTAGGTATGAAACAACCTAGATGTCCATCAGCAGACAAATGGATAAGGAATTTGTGTTACATGTATACAATGGAATATTACTCAGCTTTAAAAAAGAACACATTTGAGTCAGTTCTAATGAGGTGGATGAAACTGGAGTCTATTATGCAGAGTGAAGTAAGACAGAAAAATACCAATACAGTATATTAACACATATATATATGAAATTTAGAAAGACAATAATGATGATCTTATATGCAAGGCAGCAAAAGAAACACAGATGTAAAAAATAGACTTTGGGACTATGTGGAAGAAGGCAATGGTGGGAGGATTTGAGAGAATAGCATTGAAACATGTATGTTACCATATGTAAAATAGATGACCAGTGCAAGTTCAATGCATGAAGCAGGGCACTCAAGGCCGGTGCTCTGGGACAACCGAGACGGATAGGGTGGGGAGGGAGGTGGAAGGGGAGTTCAGGATAGGTGGATACATGTGCATTCTGGCTGATTCACACTGATTCAGTGTATGGCAAATCATCACAATCTTGTAAAGTTATTATCCAATTAAAATAAAGTAATTAATTTTAAAAAAGAAATGAAAAAGTAGAGGAACCAGAAATCAAATTGCCAACAACTGTTGGATCATATAAAAGCCAAGAGAATGCCAAAAATATCTACTTATGCTTCATTGGCTCTGCTAAAACTTTTGACTGTGTAAATCAGAACAAACTGTGGAAAATTCTTAAAGAGATGGGAATACCAGATCACCTTACCTCCTTCCTGAGAAGTGTGTATGCAGGTCAAGAAACAACAGTTAGAACCAGACATGGAACAATGGACTGGTTCAAAACTGGGAAAGCAGTGCATCAAGCCTGTATATTGTCACACTGCTTATTTAATGTATATGCAGATTACATCAGGAAAAATGCGGGGCTGGATGAAGCACAAGCTGGACTCAGGATTGCCGGAAGAAATATCAATAACTTCAGATGTGCAGATGACACCACCCTTATGGTAGAAAGTGAAGAAGAACTAAAGACCCCCTTGATGAAAGTGAGAGAGGAGAGTGAAGAAGTTGGCTTAAAATTCAATGTTCAGAAAACTAACATCATAGCATCTGGTCCCATCACTTCATGGCAAAAAGATGGGGAAACAATGGAAACAGTAAGAGACTTCATTTTGTTGGTCTCCAAATCGTTGCAGATGGTTACTGCAGCCATGAAATTAATAGAGACTTGCTCCTCAGAAGAAAAGCTGTGACCAACCTAGGCAACAGATTAAAAAGCAGAGACATTGCTTTGCCAACAAAGGTCCATGTAGTCAAAACTATGGTTTTTCCAGTAGTCATTCAAGTATGGGTGTGATAGTTGGACCTTAAAGAAAGCTGAGAGCCAGATAATTGATGCTTTTGTACTGTGGTGTTGGAGAAGACTTATGAGAGTCCCTTGGATTGCAAGGAGATCCAACCAGTCAATAGTAAAGATGATCAGTCCTGAATATTCATTGGAAGGACTGATGCTGAAGCGCCAATAATTTGGCCACTTGATGTGAAGAACTGACTCATTGGAAAAGATCTTGATGCTGGGAAAGATTGAAGCCAGAGGAAAGGGAATGATAGAAGATAAGATGTTTGGATGGCATCACCAACTCGATGGACATGAGCTTGAGCAAGTTCTGGGAGGTGGTGATGGACAGGGAAGTCTGGGGTACTGCAGTTTCATGGGGTCGCAAAGAGTCAGACATGACTGAGTGACTGGACTAGACTGGACCGGACTGAACTGAACAGAACTGATAGCCAAGGTACTCAAGTTTTCCTCTGAAAGGCAGAGCAAATATTATTAGCTGAAGTGTTACTATTGGTCAAAAATTATACTAATAAATTATCAGTGGGTCCTATGTCACCCCTCTTTTATTTATTTAAGGAAAAATACCCATGGACTGAGTGGCTGAATCAATGATTCGTTGAGGTTCATTCCCTGAGTGTACTAAGAATGTCTGAAAACACACTAAGTGTCATTTAAAATAAAGGACCTGATAGAGTCAATTGAATTAACTGTTGTAGGGTAATTGGCAACCCACTCCAGTATTCTTGCCTGGAGAGTCCCAGGGTCGGGGGAGCCTGGTGGGCTGCCCTCTGTGGGGTTGCACAGAGTCAGACATGACTGAAGCGACTTACCAGAAGCAGCAGCAGCAGCAGGGGAAAGAAGTGCAAGATATTTAGGGATAATTAGTGGAAAAGCTTCTAAATGGATATAACCCAGACACTGAGTTCATTTTGAAGATACTGAGAGGAGAGGAATTTGGGTTTCTAGTAGACCGCAAGTGACTCAGATCACGAGTCTGCAGAGTTCAGATCAGTGTATAAACCTGCAAAAGTAGAGCTTCAGGAAGGGGCCAGAGCTTGTGACTTATCGCCTTAGAAACTGAGGGATCATGTTTTCCTGTTCAAGTCCTTGTTGGAGCCATGTGAAGGCACATCTGATACGAGACTGCTTGCACTAAAAAATCAAGGTAGACTTTGTGGCCAGGTTTAAGTCACTTAATTGTCAAGAAGTAGTATGTGGTACAAGGCAAGTTTAGAAAAAATGTAGGTAGGAGTTAAAATATGTGCAGTTAGGAAAACTCTGGTCTCTGTCATCAACGGAGAAAAAGCCAGGTGCTGACAGATGAAATGCAATGGGGTAGTAAGTTTTATGTACCAGATGCTGGGAAGCTGGCAAGAGGGGGAAGCAACATCTCTATCTATGGAAGAATAGCACCATTCTCAAGCATCCTCATATTTCCTAAAGGTGCACGACAGTGGTAGAGGAAGTATGAGACAAGGTCTCAAGTGAATCACTCTAATTCCTCACTGAAGGGTGAGCACGTCCACGAACAAGGGAACTATGTGATATCAGCATGACTGGGGCATTGAGTTTTCAGATTGCAAGCACGTGGAATTTGGGGTGGGAAATAAGTGCACCATGCCAGTCCTGGGATGTTCCCCCTGGGTGGAGCTGCCTGGTCCTTATAAAAGGAGTCTCCATCACAGTGCTGTCATTGTCGTGACGGTCAGAGTTGTCCTTTGGAGCCTCTGGTGAGCACAACTCTTAAACATCTTTTTGGAACTTGGGTGTTGAGTTTAATCTGGGGGAAGAAGTGGCTTTAATTGAAGCAATTAGTGTTCTGTATGGGAAAAAGAAGATAATGAAGATTTAGGGGTAAATTTTTGGTATTTGGTCATGTATGTGATCTTAAATGTGAGGAGAAAATGGACAGAGGCACAGGCTTAACCTGAGAGAGAGTAAGGGGGATGAGATACTGTGCCACAGCACAGCACACATTAGTTCCAAATGCACCCTTCTCAGCATTCAGTCCCACTGAGTGCCTGCTTTGGGGCTTTGCATTTCTCCTCAGAGGCCCACAGTCAGGTCAGCTTGGCCAGCAACCAAGATCTCATGGGAGAAGTAAATAGAGATTTGTTTGGGGATTGGCTACAAGTTTATTATCCAGATTCTTCTTCAGAGTATGTTTGTATTTGTACAACACCTGTGCAGGTAATTTTGTTTTAGAAAGTGGTGCAGGAGAGACGAACCAAAAAGACTGAAGATCTGAGGGCAAGAGATACTAAAAGAGAAGGGTGAAGAAGCTATAAAAAACATTAAGTCTGTATCAGGAATCAAGAAGAGTACTTAGTGATGGGAGGGTTGTTGGCGCAGCTAAATGTTCTACCAATTGGACTCTCAGCTATGAAGATTGTTGTCTGTATTTCAGATTCCTTAAGACCCAGGAAAGATGTCTCACCACCAGCATCCACATCCGCATCCACATCCACATCCGCACCCGCATCTGCATCAACATCACCATCAGTTCAAGGAGCCCTGCCATCCACCTCCAATAGTGTGCCCACCGAAGTGCCATGAGCCTTGTCCACCTCATCCATGCCCACTTCCAGTGAGCCAGCAGAAATGCCCTCCTGGGCCACCATGCCCACCATGGGAGCAGAAGTGTCCACCCAANCCTGCCATCCACCTCCAATAGTGTGCCCACCGAAGTGCCATGAGCCTTGTCCACCTCATCCATGCCCACTTCCAGTGAGCCAGCAGAAATGCCCTCCTGGGCCACCATGCCCACCATGGGAGCAGAAGTGTCCACCCAAGTGGAAGTAACAGCAGCAGATTTCATCTGGACCAAGAAACTGTATGATCCAGGCTCTTTCGTTGTCCTCCCTTCGGCCATGGTGACGGACTGCATCTTCCTTAACCTCCCTCCTGGACTGACAGCTGACAGAGGAAAGGCTTGCTGCCTGAAGCTGAAACACCACGTTGTTGGAAGAAGAGCAGCAGGATCACTGCTTGATCTCTCTGTGCCGTGTGCCCGTCTGTATTCCACGTTGTGATCCCTAACTCGTGTGCAGTTAGTGTGTCTATTCTTTTGCTTCTCCAACTAAGCATATTCATAGCCCATTATGTTTTTCTTTCTTTCATTTTTTGTGGGTTTTCTTTTTGCATATAATGTTTTTCATCTCTTTTCTCAACTGCAAGTTTCTTCTGAGTGTTCCTTTTCATTCCCATTGGATTATCAGAATTATACTTTTCCATCTCTGAGTTCAGCTTTGCCTGAAATATGTTTTGGACTGGATCCACCAAAGAATTCCTTCATTGGTTTCAGTCTTGTTTCTAGCTGTCTATCTTGAAGACCCTGAAAAGAATTGAATTCTCTCAATCTCAGGTTCCTTATTTGTAAAACCACTAGGCAAGACTCTATTCCACTCAGTGTACTCATAGAAATTAATTTATTCACAAATGTTTCCCAATTATTAACACATGCCAGGCAGTCTCTTATGTGCTAGGGGCACAAGGATGGTGACTAAAGTCCTTTTTCCATCTAAACTCTTGAAGTGAGTTTGCACAAACACACACACACACATACACACACACATACACATAAAAGGCAAATAATAGTGGTGCAGGGGGGGATTGTTAGAAACAACTGTGTAGAAAAGCTCTTCCAAAGTGACTTTTAGGACAAAGACTTGAGTGAAGAGAAGAGGGAGCCTTGAGTATCTGGGGTACACTGCACCAGTGAGAGAAGATGGCGACTGCTGAGGCAGGGCAGAGTAACTGCAGGGAGAACAGTCATCCAAGAGACAATGTCTCCAAATGCGGTTGAAGACACTGGATCTGAAAGATGTAGCAAAGATTTTGATAATTTATTCACAGTTTTACAACCATACTACGCTGAAGTTCAGAGTCTCAACTTTCTATGTAATTCTCTACTATCACATCTTATCTGAAAGTACATAAGATCTTTAGAGACATTTTTTTTTAATGGTTATAAGGGCAGAAGAATAAATTAATTCTTTTGCAAAATAAATATTTATTTTATGAGAGTGACCATATGAAATCGGTCTATTATTAACAGTGTTCCCATATTATAGGGAAGTTGACTCCATTAATTTCCATCACCTTATAGGTAACCAAATGCACAGAGAATTTTACTCTTGTTGTGCTTCCAACACTAAGAAGTGATTTTATTTTTAGGAGGTTTGACTTTGTACTCTTGGGCAGGGTTCTGACCTAATATAACTGACACAATTCCCTTCCCAGTTTTGTCTTGAAGAAAAACAAGAAAAAGGAAAACAAAAAATAAAATTTTGTTTGATTTTTGGAGTTCTCCATGATCAACACATTCAGAAAGTTCATAAAGCTTTGAAGTGGATAATCATAGATTGAGCTCTTTATTGTCAAGAAAGATGAAGATAAAACAAAAGAACATTACTAACCTTTCAAAAGACCCAAGCTTCCTAAATAAATTTCACTTCATACCTTCTCCACTAGAAGTGACCACAATCATGTTTCTGAGATCACAGATCCTATAACCAGCCTTCCTGAGTTCACTCTGTGGTTGTGCTGCTTAATAAACTCTATGATTTTGAGTAATTTACTCAAGGTGTCTGTGTCTCATTTTAAGATCTCATTTTCTTCTCTTTAAAGCTGGAATAGTAACAGTACTCATTTTATAGGTTAGCTTGGGAGCCTTACATTTATACGTGTATATAAAGCACTTAGAACTGTGTCAGCTCACAGAAAGCACAATGAGGATCAAATGTTACTGCGAGTGCATCAGAACTGCTCAGCACATAAGCATACCTTGTCAGTGTTTTTACTTTTTAATCTATGAATTTCATGCCTTGGCCCCTATGCCACTTGAAGAAGCACTACTTTTCCCATTAAGGTTGTGATAATATAGTTTACTCCATATTTAGCCTGTATCTTTCCTGTATTCGATTTTTGCTTTGGCATCTTAAGTTGTCTCCCCTTCCCACTCCTCGTTCCCCCCTTCTTCTGTTCCTCTATCTTCTTTTTCTCTTCTTCCTTTTCCTCTTTCCCTCATTTTTTGGGGAATTTAAAGTCTGCTGGCACTACAAGTTGTGTGTTCCTTCAAGCTTATGAGGTACAATTGTTGGACAATGCTACAAATCAGGACTTGATTAATTGCTTGGTGGATTGTTTGGACTTGAAAAAGTGATTAAAATGTTAATAAATAAGATTAATTTAAAAAATGTGTGGTATCGCAAAGCTACAGTCATCACGCCAGAATGGTACTGGTACAAAACCAGGAATATAGACCAATGGAACAAGATAGAAAGCCCAGATAAACCCAGGGACCTATGGACACCTTATCTTAGGCAAAGGAGACAAGAATATACAAAGGAGACAAGATAGTCCCTTTAATAAGTGGTGCTGAGAAAACTGGTCATCTATATGTAAAAGAATGAAATTAGAAAACTCCCTAACACCGTAAAAAATGAAGTTGCTCAGTCGTGTCTGACTCTGTGCGACCCCATAGATGGCAGCCCACCAGGCTCCCCCATCCCTGGGATTCTCCAGGCAAGAAAACTGGAGTGGGTTGCCGTTTCCTTTTCCAATGCATGAAAGTGAAAAATGAAAGTGATATCGCTCAGTCCTTGCCAACTTCTTGTGATCCCGTGGACTGTAGCCTACCAGGCTCCTTCATCCATGGAATTTTTCAAGCAAGAGTACTGGAGTGGGTTGCCATTTTCTTCTCCAGGGGATCTTCACAACCCAGGGATTGAACCTGGGCCTCTCACATTGCAGGCAGACCTGTTACCATCTGAGCTACAAGAGAAGCCTATACACAAAGATAAGACCATACACAAAGCTAAACACAAAATGGATTAAAGATCTAAATGTAAGACCATAAACCCTAAAACTCTTAGAGGAAAGCATAGAAAGAACCCTCTGTGACACTGTTGCTGTGGTTCAGTCATTAAGCGATGTCCCACACTTTGCAACTCAGTGGACTGCAGCAGGCCAGGCTTCTCAGTCCTTCTCTACTGTCCACAGTTTGCAAAACTCATGTCCATTGAATTGGTGATGCTATCCAACCACCTCATCTTCTGTTACCCCCTTCTCCTCCTGCCTNGGTTCAGTCATTAAGCGATGTCCCACACTTTGCAACTCAGTGGACTGCAGCAGGCCAGGCTTCTCAGTCCTTCTCTACTGTCCACAGTTTGCAAAACTCATGTCCATTGAATTGGTGATGCTATCCAACCACCTCATCTTCTGTTACCCCCTTCTCCTCCTGCCTTCAATCTTTCCTAGCATCAGGGTCTTTTCCATTGAGTTGACTCTGCCTCAGATAGCCAAAGTGTTCGAGTTTCAGCTTCAGCATCAGCCCTTCCAGGAAATATTCAGGATTGATTTCCTTTGGGATTGACTGGTTGGATCTCCTTGCAGTCTACGGGACTCTCAAGAGTCTTCTCCAACACCACAGTTTAAAAGCATAAATTCTTTTTTTATTTTTATTTTTACTTTATTTTACTTTACAGTACTGTATTGATTTTGGCATATATTGACATAAATCCATCACAGGTGTACATGAATTCCCAAATATGAACCCCCCTCCCACCTCCCACCCCACATCATCCCTCCGGATCATCCCCATACACCAGCTTTATTAGAACTGATTCAAATGTATTCTTTTTAATGGCTGAGTAATACTCCATTGTGTATATGTACCAATTCTTCAGAGCTCAGCCTTCAAAGAGAAAAAGGACTAGGGAAACTTCTTGCACTATTGGTGGGAATGTAAACTGATACAGTCGTTATGGGGAACAGTATCGAGATTCCTTTAGAAACTAGGGAATAAAAATACCAAATGACCCAGCAATCCCACTACTGGGCATATACTCTGAGGAAACCATAACTGAAAAGGACACCTGTATCCCAATATTCATCACAGCAATATTGACAATAGTCAGGACATGGAAGCAACCTAGATGAATGGATAAAGAAGTTGGGGTGCATATATACAGTGAACTATCACTCAACATTAAAAGAAACAAATTTAAGTCAAATCTGTGAGGTGGATGAACCTAGCGCCTGGTATACAGAGTGAAGCAAGTCTGAAAGAAAAACAAATATCATATACTGATGCATATATATGGAATCTAGAAAAACGACATTGATGAACCTAGTTGCAAGGGAGCAAGAAAGTTGCAGACGTAAAGAACAGACTTGTCACAGTGGGGAAAGGAGAGGGTGGGATGAATTGAGAGAGGACCATGGAAGCATGCATTGCCATCCCTAAAATAGAAAGAAAGTGGGATTTGCTGTATGACTCAGGAACTCAACGTGTCTGTGACAACCCAGAGAGATGGGATGGCGTGGGAGGCGGCAGGGAGGTTAAAGAGGGAGGAGACATATGGATACCTGTGGCTGATTGATGCTACTGTATGAAGCCAGCACAACATTGTAAAGCAATTACCCTCCAATTAAAAGTAAATAAAAATTTAAAAGTTCAATGTAATGAATGTGTAGTATGTGTAGTTGTTGTGCTGTGAATAGCAATGTCTGCACATACATTTTATTTCCTTTCCAGAGAGTAGAATGAGAATCAATGACCACCACAGTATTGACTACTGTATATCTTTAAATTAACTGGCCCATCATTCTTTCCATCTTTATATTAGATACAGTTTCCAATTGGAAATATAATTTCTAGTAACCCTGAAAACTCTCTTAGTAGAATCTTGTTGATCTGTAGGTTTCCCCATCACTTGTCAGCCTAGGGCTCTCATTCTCTTATTACTCTCAATTATGTCTATAGGTTGTTTGTTTGTTTTTGTTTTTGCATTTTGAGTCTTTTTAAATTTGGGTTTTTACCTTTGTTTTGTTTGTGCAAAACCTCAAGAAGCTATCAGAAAATATATTTGTGGAAATTATTTTATTCATATTTGACTAATAGTTTGGCTACATGTAACACTGTAGGTTCAAAAAATATTTTCTTCAGAATTTTAGAGGCACTGAACTTACCTCTTTGAGCATGCATATTTGCTGATGATTTCTTTTCTGCCTCAAGGCTTACTTAGCCTCTCTTCTACTCAGTCCCCAGACAGTCAATTCTCTCCTAGATAACCACTATTACTAATTTCTAAGTAAAATCTAGCAAACTCTGATGTAGATATTACACAATTTTCAGAGAGATTCAGAGATTCAGTGTGCTACAAATACTTCCATTTGTAAAATGGAAACTATTCATTTTATGAAAAAATATACATTATTTCAAAAAACTGAGGACCATTTGTCCTTGAGTCACTTTTTCTGTTATCAAGAACTAATTATCCCTCTTTCTAAGTCAGCAACCTCATTAGGCACCTTCTCCTTAAGAGAAACTAATCCTCCTTCAAATTACCAAACATAAGTGACAACCCATAGAATTCATTAGTAAAAACATCTTGGAATCCATTAGTAATTCACCCAGAAAGAAAAGCAAGTATAAATTTATGTTAGCAGAACTGTACTATGTCACGACTTCCTTAGACAATTCTCTTACTCCAGCAGGTACCAGCTAGTTCCTAAGTCTTCTCGTGAGAACAATGTTGTGAAAGCACATACTCCATCCCCAGACATTGCTGTTCCTTCCAGGATTCCTGAAGGGCGTCTGTTTCCTAATGGTGATCCTGGTTACTCCATTGTGGAATCTCAGAGGACTAGACAGGAACAGCAGTCCTCATCTTTGTTCTCTGAGAGACTGAGAAAGAGATCAGGGGGAGGACTCAGTCTAAAGAAGTACCTCCTCTTTAAACACCCAGGTTATGCCCCTGATCTTTTTCTGAACCACATCAGACCAATCAAGATAGAAACACAGCAGAATCTCCATGGTTTTCTTTCAGGAAAGAGCGCAAGCTTGAAATCTTCCCTCAGGCAGTGGAGAAGGCAGACCTCTGTTACTAGTAAAAAGATGTAGATGCTTCAAGTGGCTTCAAACTGACTCCTTCTAACTAGCAGTGAAAACAGCTACAAGAAAGAGAGGAGCAGGGCAGGGGTCTCAGCGAGGGAGACCTTAGTCTACACACTGCCATTCTTTATAAGATCTGGAGCATTTTTGATATTATTGATCAGTTATTTTGAGTAGNCCATCCCTCCGGATCATCCCCATACACCAGCCCCAAGCATCCTGCATTCTGCATTGAACATAGACTGGCGATTCATTTCTTACATGATAGTATACATATTTCAATGCTATTCTCCCAAATCATCCCACCCTCTCCCTCTCCCTCTCCCTCTCCTTCTCCCTCTCCCTCTCCCTCAGAGTCCAAAAGTCCGCTCTGCACATCTGTGTCTCTTTTGCTGTCTTTAAAAGCATCAATTCTTCAGAGCTCAGCCTTCAAAGAGAAGAGGGACTAGGGAACCTTCTTGCACTATTGGTGGGAATGTAAACTTATACTGTCATTATGGAGAACAGTATCGAGATTCCTTAAGAAACTAGGGAATAAAACTACCAAATGACCCAGCAATCCCACTACTGGGCATAAACTCTAAAAAAACCGTAACTGAAAAGGACACCTGCATCCCAATATTCATCGCAGCAATATTAATAGTCAGGACATGGAAGCAACCTAGATGAATGGATAAAGAAGTTGGGGTGCATGTATACAGTGAACTATCACTCAACATTAAAAGAAACAAATTTAAGTCAAATCTGTGAGGTGCATGAACCTAGAGCCTGTTATACAGCATGAAGTAAGTCTGAAAGAAAAACAAATATCATATATTGATGCATATATATGGAATGAGAAAAACGACATTGATGAACCTAGTTGCAAGGTAGCAAGAGAGATGCAGACATAGAAAACAAACTTGTCACAGTGGGGAAAGGAGAGGGTGGGATGAATTGAGAAAGGACCATGGAAGCATACATTGCCATCCATAAAATAGAAAGAAAGTGGAAATTTGCTGTATGACTCAGGAACTCAACCTGTGCTCGTGACAACCCAGAGAGATGGGATGGCGTGGGAGGCGGCAGGGAGGTTAAAAGGGAGGAGACGTATGGATACCTGTGGCTGATTGATGCTACTGTATGAAGCCAGCATAACATTGTAAAGCAATTACCCTCCAATTTAAAGTGAATAAAATTTTTAAAGTTCAATGTAATGAATGTGTAGTATGTGTAGTTGTTGTGCTGTGAATAGCAATGTCTACACATACATTTTATTTCCTTTCCAGAGAGTAGACTGATAATCAATTACCACCACAGTATTGACTACTGTATATCTTTAAATTAACTGGCCCATCATTCTTTCCATCTTTATATTAGATACAGTTTCCAATTGGAAATATAATTTCTGGTAACCTTGAAAACTCTCTCAGTAGAATCTTGTTGATCTGTAGGTTTCCCCAACACTTGTCACCCTCGGGCTTTTATTCTCTTATTACTCTCAATTTTGTCCATAGTTTTGTTTTTGTTTGTTTGTTTTGTTTTGTTTTGTTTGCTTTTTGAGTTTTTCTCGATTTGGGTTTTTACCTTTGTTTTGTTGGAGCAAAACTTCAAGAAGCAACCAGAAAATATATTTGTGGAAATTATTTTATTCATATTTGACTAATAGTTTGGCTACATGTAACATTGTAGGTTCAAAAAACATTTTCTTTTGGAATTTTAGAGGCACTGACCTTTACCTCTTCAAGCATGTATATTTGCTGATGATTTCTTTTATGCCTCTTGGCTTACTTAGCCTCTTTTCTTCAGTCCCCAGACAGTCAATTCTCTCCTAGATAACCACTATTACTAATTTCTAAGTAAAATCTAACAAACACTCACGTAGATATTACACAATTTTCAGAGAGATTCAGAGATTCAGTGTGCTACAAATGCTTCCATTTGTAAACTGGAAAATATTCATTTTATGAAAAAATATCCATTATTTCAAAAAACTGAGGACCATTTGTCCTTAAGTCACTCTCTCTGTTATCAAGAACTAATTATCCCTCTTTCTAAGTCAGCAACCTCATTAGGCACCTTTTCCTTAAGAAAAACTAATCCTCCTTCAAATTACCAAACATAAGTGACAACTCATAGAATTTATTGGTAAAAATATCTTGGAATCCATTAGTAATTCATGGAGAAAGAAAAGCAAGTATAAAATTATGTTGGCAGAACTGTTCTATGTCACGTCTTCTTTAGATAATTCTCTTACTCCAGCAGGTACCACCTAGTTCTTAAGATTTCTCATGAAAAGAATGTTGTGAAAGCACCTACTCCATCCCCAGACATGGCTGTTCCTTCCAGGATTCCTGAAGGGCATCTGTTTCCTAATGGTGATTCTGGTTACTGCATTGTGGAATCTCAGAGGACTAGACAGGAACAGCGGTCCTCATCTTGGTTCTCTGAGAGACTGAGAAAGAGATCAAGGGCAGGACTCAGTCTAAAGGAGTCCCTACATCTTCAAACACCCAAATTATACCCCTGATCTTTTTCTGAACCACATCAGCCCAGTCAAGATAGAAACACAGCAGAATCTCCATGGTCTTCTTTCAGGAAAGAGTACACGCTGTGAAATCTTCCCTCAGGCAGTGGAGAAGGCAGACCTCTGTTACTAGTAAAAAGATGTGGATTCTTCAAGTGCCTTCAAAGTGACTGCTTCTAACTAGCAGTGATAACAGCTAGAAGAAAGAGGAGCAGGGCAGGGGTCTTAGCGAGGGAGAACTTCGTCTACACACTGCCATTCTTTATAAGATCTGGAGCATTTTTGATATTATTGATCAGTTATTTTGAGTAGTTATTCATAATTATTAGCTTTTCTACCTTTAGAGCTCACATATTTCACTCTTAAATTTATTTTTAATTGGAAGATAATTGCTTTACTATGTTCTGTTGGTTTCTACCTTGCAACAATGTGGATCAGCTCTAAGTACACATATATCTCCTCCTCATGAGCCTCACATACACCCACTGCCCCCCATCCCTCCCCTCTAGGCTGTCACCGAGCACCAGGCTGAACTCCCTGAGCTATGAAACAACTTTCCCTCAGTCATCTATTCTGCACACAGCAAAGCCTGTATTTCAGTGCTACTCTCTCAACCTGTTCCACCCTCTCCTCCCCTCAGTGTGCTCACAAGTTTGTTTCCACATCTGCATTTCTATTCCTGCCCTTGAAAGAGGTTCAGCAGGGCTATTCTTCTAGATTCCATACATACGTGTTAACATACAATAGTTGTTTTTTCCTTCCTGACTTACCTCACTCTGTGTAAAAGGCTCTAGATTTGTCCACCTCAGTTCAACTGACTCAGATTTGTTCCTTTTCATTGGCTGAGTAACATTCCATTGTATGTATGGGCCACAACATCTTTATCCACGCATGTCTATTGACATCTAGGTTGCTTCCATGTCCTGGCTATCGTAATACTGCTGCAATGAACACTAGGGTACACATGCCTTTTTTTCTCAGGGCATATGCTGGGCCATTTGGTAGTTTTACTCCTAGTTTTTTTAATGAATCTCCATATTGTTCTCCACAGTGGTTGTATCAATGTACTGTTTTAAAAAAGTTTTACTGTGTTGGAACACTTAACATGAGATATATTCTCTTAACAGTATTTTAAGTGTATAATACAGTGTTATTATATACAGGCTTGATGTTGCGGGTAGATCTCTAGAACTGATATACCTTTCAGGACTGAAACTGTATACTGTCAACTAAAAAATATAGTCACAACCTGAAAGGAGACTTTTATTTTATTTGGTGGGAAAGTTTAGGACTCCAAGCCCAGGAGACAGCATCTCAGTAGCTCTGAGAAAAGTGTTCCCCTTGGAACATGGCAGCGGGAGTCAGGCTACATACAAATGTACAGCAAAGGGAGCAGGCAGTCTGAACATCAAAGATCAGATATCAAATTAAGGGATTTAGCATTGGATGTATGGGAAGATTCCAGCCTCTGGGCTCACTGAATTCATCACTTTCATATGTACCTCAGCTATCTGGGCCAAATTCTGTTTCCTTGTTCACCGTTAAGTCGTGGCAGCTGTGGCCGATGGCTGCTCCTTGTGTTCCCCCAGCGTCTCAACAGTCACTGAGGCTGGCGGCATCTGCTGGATTGAGCTTTGGGAGCCCGCGTTCACATTCAAGGGCCAGAAATCGCTGATGGCTGTGAGATTTCTTGTTTACTGATTTGGCAGTAGAGACTTTCATTTCACAATACCTATTGATTCAGTTCAGTTCAGTCACTCAGTCTTGTCCGACTCTTTGTGACCCCATAAATTGGAGCACGCCAGGCTTCCCTGTCCATCATCAACTCCAGGAGTATACCCAAACTCACGTCCATTGAGTCGGTGATGCCATCCAGCCATCTCATCCTCTGTCATCCGCTTCTCCTCCTTCCCCCAATCCCTCCCAGCATCAGAGTCTTTTCCAATGATAAGCAACAGCCTTTTACTCCATGCCCATCCTCCCCCAGTTCCTGCCAACTACTATTCTATTCTTTATTCCATGAGCTTGACTGTCTTCCATACCTCATGTAAGGGGATTCGTGTGGTACTTGTCCATCTGTTTCTGGCTTATTTCTCTTGGCATAATATCTTCCAGGTTAGGTCATGTTGTCTCATATGACAGGATTTCCTTCTTTTTAAGAAGGAATAATAATCCTTTGCATGTATATACTACAATGTACTTATCCACTCATCTGTTGATGGATATTTAGGTTGTTACCACACTTTGGCTACTGTGAGTACTGCTGCAGTGAACATGGACATGCTAACATGTCTTTGAGACTTTGATTTAAATTATATTGGGTAAATAATTTAGATGTAGAATGGATAGAACCTATGATAGTTCTATTTTTTCTATTTTTAACTTTTTGAGTAACCTTAATATTCTTCACAATGTTTATACCATTTTGCCTTCCCACTACCAGGTACAAGGGTTCTTTTTCTCTCCATAATCTTACCAAAATTTGCTATTTTGCTTTTTGATTATAGTCATTCTTCACGTGTGAAGTTTTACATCATTGTGGTTTTGATTTGCATTTCCCTGATGATTAGTAGTGATATTAAACTCCTTTTCATGTCCCTGTGGTTATATATATATATATATATATGTCTTCTTTAAAGAAACCTCTATTCAAGCCCCTTACCTATTTAAAATTAAGGTTGTTAAATTTTTTTCTATTATGTTGTAAAAGCTTCTTACATACTTTGGAAATTAACCCCTTATCATATATATGGGGCTCATATTTCCTTAAGCCTTGTATCTTAATATTCTTCACAATGTTTATACCATTTTGCCTTCCCACTACCAGGTACAAGGGTTCTTTTTCTCTTCATAATCTCACCAACATTTGCTATTTGATTTTGATTATAGTCTTTCTTCACGTATGAAGTGATACATCACTGTGGTTTAGATTTGCATTTCCCTGATGATTAGTAGTGATATTAAACTCCTTTTCATGTCCCTGTGGTTAAATATATATATATATGCCTTCTTTAAAGAAACCTCTATTCAAGCCCCTTACCTATTTAAAATTAAGGTTGTTAAATTTTTTTCTATTATGTTGTAAGAGCTTCTTACATTCTTTGGAAATTAACCCCTTATCATATATATGGGGCTCATATTTCCTTAAGCCTTGTAACCAGGAAGAGTTAATTTTGAATTTATGCTGGATCAGCTTCTGTGATTTTAACCCTCATCTTGCCACTTTTGTTATTGTAATCATATATAATGGACTGCCTTTGGGAGATAAGCTGAGGTGCCCACCTGTGAGGGACTGCTGCTGCTACTGCAGCTAAGTCACTTCAGTCATGTCCAGCTCCGTGCGACCCCATAGATCACAGCCCACCAGGCTCCTCTTATCATATATATGGGGCTCATATTTCCTTAAGCCTTGTAACCAGGAAGAGTTAATTTTGAATTTATGCTGGATCAGCTTCTGTGATTTTAACCCTCATCTTGCCACTTTTGTTATTGTAATCATATATAATGGACTGCCTTTGGGAGATAAGCTGAGGTGCCCACCTGTGAGGGACTGCTGCTGCTACTGCAGCTAAGTCACTTCAGTCATGTCCAGCTCTGTGCGACCCCATAGATCACAGCCCACCAGGCTCCCCCATCCCTGGGATTCTCCAGGCAAGAACACTGGAATGGGTTGCCATTTCCTTCTCCAATGCATGAAAGTGAAAAGTGAAAATTGAAGTCGATCAGTATGTATGACTGTTTGTCACCCCATGGATTGCAGCCTAGCAGGCTCCTCCATCCATGGGATTTTCCAGGCAAGAGTATTGGAGTGGGGTGCCATTGCCTTCTCCAGTGAGGGACTCTAAGGAGGCAAATCTAACATATTCCCCTGCCTGAGGCTTGCCATACTAGGGGAAATTTGCAAGAACTGAGTAGTCTTTTACTTTGTTTCCCTACCTCCACCCCATTTCTGACCCATAAAAAAACCTGGCAACAAGCCCCAGCAAGATGATTATTTGGAGGCACTAGCTTGTCATTTTCTCAGCAAGGTGGTTCCTGAATAAAGTCCCTCATAGTTCAGTCAGTAAAAAATCTGCCTGCAGTGCAGGAGACTTGGGTTTGATTACTGGGTGAAACATGAAATTTTTCATTTCATTTTTCCTTTTCCTTGTCTAGACACTTCATCTCAGATTCACTGCAGCGAGTGGCACAAGCTTGGACTTGCTAACAGACTATGTCACATGCCTTATATTAGACATTTTGTTGTTTCCATAGCAAAATTTTGAGGCATGTATAGCTTTTGCCTTTAATTTATACAAGAGTTAGTAAGCTGATCTTCAGGGTGGTTGGTAAATATTTAATGTCACAAAGTACCAGTGCCTATAGATGTCTGCATACCGAGGGCACTCAAGGTCCCTCATGGAAGGCTTAGTGCTTAGTATTAGCTGAAGGGATGCTGAGTTTCAACAAATTATGCTAATAAATGCCTGACAGATTCTATGTCACCCTTACTTTATTTGTTTAGAGAAAAATATCCATGGACTGAATGGCGGGGTCAATGACTCATGGAGCTTCATTCCCTAGTATACTAAGAATATCTGATAACACACTAAATGTCATTTCTAAAAAAAAGAATGGCAGGATAGAGTCAACTGAATTAAGTGTTGTAGGGGAAAGTGGCAGAGGATATTTGGGGAGTACTAGTGGGAAAGCTTCTTAATGGATACAGCCCAGACATTGAGTCAATTTTGAAGATAATGAGAAGAGAGGAATTTGGNAATGGCAGGATAGAGTCAACTGAATTAAGTGTTGTAGGGGAAAGTGGCAGAGGATATTTGGGGAGTACTAGTGGGAAAGCTTCTTAATGGATACAGCCCAGACATTGAGTCAATTTTGAAGATAATGAGAAGAGAGGAATTTGGGCTTCTAGTAGACTACAAGTTGCTCATGGTTATGTGGCTGCAGAAACCAGATCAGTATATAAATCTGCAAAAGTAGAGCTTCAGCAAAATATCTCAACTTGTGACTTTATGGCCTAGAAAACTGAAGGATCAACTTTTCCTGCTAAAGTCCATGAATGGAGCTGTGTAAAAAGACTCCTAGCATGAGGCCGCTAACATCAGAAACTGGAAAATTAGAAAAAACAAGATACAACTTTGTGGTCTCTAGTCATTTAATTGTCAAGAAGAGGCTAGAGACCAGTGGGGCATGGTGTAAGGAAGGCGAGTTTTAAAAAACTGTGGGTAGGGGTTAAGATATGTGAGGTTAGTAAATTCTAGTCTCAACCATCAAGGGAAACAAAGCCGGGTGCTGGCAGGTGAAATGGAATTGGGAGGAAATTTTTCATAGCAGATTCTTGGGGGCTGGGGAGTGGAAGAATCACCAGCTGTGACAATGGAGGCAAAACACTATTGTCAAAGAATTCTTCATATTTCCTAAGCGGTGCATAACAATGACATGGGGAGTATGTGACAAGGTCTTGAATGAGTCACTCTGCACTTCCTTAGTGAAGGATAAGGAAGTCCATGGACAAGAGAGATTTGTGATATCAGCATGAGTGTGGCAATTTATTTTTGAGATTGCAAGCACGTGGAATTTGGGGTGGGAAACAAGTGCATCAGCCAGTCCTGGGATATTCCCATTGGGTGGAGCTGCCTGGTCCTTATAAAAGGAGTCTCCATCACAGTGCTGTCATTGTCGTGACGGTCATAGGTCTTCTTTGGAGCCTCAGGTGAGCACTCTTAGAGACCTTTATGGAACATGGGTGGTAGGGTTTAATCTGGGGATAGAAGTGGATTTAATTGAAGCAATTAGTGCTCTGTATGGGAAAAAGAAGATAATGAGGATTTAGGGGTAAATTTTTGGTATTTGGTCATGAATATGATCTTAAATGTGAGGAGAAAATGGACAAAGGCACAGGCTTAACCTGAGAGAGAGTAAGGGGGATGAGATACTGTGCCACAGCACAGCACACAGTTCCAAATGCCCCCTTCTCAGCATTCAGTCCCACTGAGTGCCTGGTTTGGGCCTTTGCATTTCTCCTCAGAAGCCCACAGTCAGGTCAGCTTGGCCAGCAACCAGGACCTCACGGGAGAAATAAGTAGAGATTTGTTTGGGGATTGGCTACAAGTTTATTATCCAGATTCTTCTTCAGAGTATGTTTGTATTCGTACAACACCTGTGTAGGTAATTTTGTTTTAGAAAGTGGTAGAAGGAGAGACTAACAGGAAAAGACTGACGATCTGAGGGCAAGAGATCCTAAATAAGAAGGGTGAAGAAGCTATAAAAAAAACCCATAAAGACTATTAGAAATCAAGAAGAGTCCTTAGCGATGGGAGGGTAGTTGGCACAGCTAAATGTTCTACTAGTCAGACTCTAGTTATGAAGAATGTTTTCTGTTTGTATTTCAGATTTCTTGAGATCCAGGAAAGATGTCTCACCACCAGCATCCGCATCCGCATCCGCATCCGCATCCACATCCGCATCAGCATCAGCATCACCATCAGTGCAAGGAGCCCTGCCATCCACCTCCAATAGTGTGTCCACCAAAGAGCCATGAGCCGTGCCCACCTCACCCATGCCCACCTCCAGTGAGCCAGCAGAAATACCCTCCTGGGCCACCATGCCCACCATGGGAGCAGAAGTGTCCGCCCAAGTGGAAGTAACAGCACCATGATCCAGGGTCTTCCATTGTTCTCCCTTCGGCCATGTTGATGGTTTGCATCTTCCTTAATCTCCCTCCTCGACTGACAGCTGACACAGAAAAGCCTTGGTTCCTGAAGCTGACACCACATTGGTGGAAGAGCAGTGGAATCATCGCTTGATCTCTCTTTGCCATCTGTGTGTCTGTATCCATGTTGCGATCTCTACCCCATGAGCAAATAGTGTGTCTATTCCTTTGCTTCTCCAATAAAGTATATTCATAGCCCATTAGTATTTCTTTCTTTCTTTTTTTTTTTTTGCGGTAGTGTTTTTCATCTCTTCTGTCAGCTACAAGTATTCTTCTGAGTGTTCCTTTTCATTCCCTTTGGATTATCAGAATTAGACTTTTCCACCATTGAGTTCAGCTTTGCCTGAAATATGTCTTTTGGACTGGATCCATCAAAGAATTCCTTCAGTGGTTTCAGACTTGTTTCTATCTTTGTCTACCTTGACCCTGAAAAGAATTGAATTCTCTCAGTCTCAGGTTCCTTATTTGCAAAACCAGTAGGCAGACTCTATTCAACTCAGTGTACTCATAGAAATTAATTTATTCACAAATGTTTCCTAATTACTAACACATGCCAGGGACATGAGGATGGTGACTAAAGTCCTTTTCCCATCTAAACTCTTGAAGAGAGTTTGCACACCCACACACACACGTGCAGATACAAGGCAAATCATAGTGATGCATGGGGATGTTTTAGAGACAACTGCATAGAAAAGATTTTCCAAAGTGACTTTTAGGGCAAATACTTGAGTGAAGAAAAGAGTGAGCCTTGAGTATCTGGGGTACACTGTAGCAGTGAGAGGTGATGGCAAGTGTTGAGGCAGGGCAGAGTAACTGCGGGGAGAACAGTCATCCAAGAGACAATGTCTCCAAATGGGGTTGAAGACACTGGATCTGAAAGATGTAGCAAAGAATTTGATAATTTATTCACAGTTTTCCAGCCATACTGTGCTGAAGTTCAAAGTCTCAACTTTATGTCATTCTATACTATCACATCTATTTTCTTTTAACTAAGGGTACATATGATCTTTTAAAAACAGTTTTTAAAAATGGTTAAAAGGACTAAGGAATATATGTATACCTATGGCTGAGCACTGAAGAATTGATGCTTTTGAACTGTGGTGTTGGAGAAGACTCTTGCAAGTCCCTTGGACTGTAAGGAGATCCAACCAGTCCATCCTAAAGGAGACCAGTCCTGGGCGTTTATTGTAAGGACTGATGCTGAGGTTGAAACTTCAATACATTGGCCCCCTCATGCAAAGAGTTGACTCATTGGAAAGGACCCTGATGCTGGGAGGGATTCGGGGCAGGAGGAGAAGGGGACGACAGAGGATGAGATGGCTGGATGGCATCACCGACTCAATGCACATGAGTTTGGGTGAACTCCAGGAGTTTGCATTGGACAGGGAGGCCTGGCGTGCTGCAATTCATGGGGTCGCAAAGAGTCGGACACGACTAAACGACTGAATTGAACTGAACTGATGGCTGATTCACGTTGTGGTATGTCAGAAGACAGCAAAATCCTGTAAAGCATGTCTTCTTCAATAAAAATTAAATTAATTTGAAAAATTAATTCTTTTCCAAAGCAAAAATTTATTTTATGAGAGTGATGATAGGAAAGGTAGCTCTGTTATTCAGAGTGTTCCCATCTTATAGGGAAGTTGACTCCATTAAATTCCATCACCTTATAGATAACAAAATGCATAGAGAATTTTACTGTTGCTGTGCTTTCAAAACTAAAAAGATCTGATTTTATTTTTAGGGGTGTTGACTTTGTACTCCTGGATAGGGCTCTGGCCTAATATTATTGACACACTTCCCTCCCCAATTCTGTCTTGAAGAAAAACAAGAAAAATTAAAACAAAAAATAAAATTTTTTGCTTTTAGGAGAACTTGATCTTCACATTCAAAAAGTACATAAAGCTTTGCTATATGAAGTGGGTAATCATAGACTGATCTCTTTATTTTCAAGAAACATGAAGTTAAGAAAAAGAACACTACCAACCTTTCAAAAAACCCAAGTTTTCTTATTAAATTGCATCCCATACCGTCTCCACTAGAAGCGACCACAATCATGACTCCTAATAATTACGTTCTTGCTTTTTCTTTATGGTTTTCAACCATCGGTATAGGAATATCTCTAAGAATTATAGTTAAATTACTAGCTTTTTTCACTATATAAATGGAATTATACTGTATACCATAGTTTTGTCTCTCATCGTTCTGTTGACACTATGTAGCTTTGGTTTATCCACTAGTGAATTTTGATGTATCATTGTATGGCTATACAGCACTTCATCTCTCTCCTTGTACTATTGGTTGACCTCAAAGTTGTTTCCTTTTTGGAGCTGTTAGGAACACTAGGACATTTTCTTCATGTCTGTTAGTGCACATGTTCACACATATCTCTAGGGGATGTTCCCAGAAGTATCTCACTTCTACTTTTACAGATAGGGCCAAACTATTTTCCAAAGTACTTGCAACAATTCCAGACTCCTCTCAGAGCTGTGGTGTATTTGCTTCTTGTCCTGTATCTCAATTAGTTTGTCATTTCCACAGTTTTGAAGGCTTTACCCATCAGGTTTGCATTTTGAATACTCTTTATTAAATGTTAGTGATTTTCAGAAGCTCTAAAAATAATTTTGTTGACCATATGAAGACATTTTCTTTGTAAAGTGACTGTTGTTGAGTTTTCTCTTCAGTGTCTGTTTATGACTGATATTATAAGTTATTTACGTATTTTGGATACAGATTTTTAATAACAGCCTAACACGTGGCAACCAAGATTTTCTCCTATGTTTTCCTCCATAAATTGTAGAGTCTTAGATCTTATGTTTTAGTGTGTGATACAATTTGAGTTAATATTTATATGGTGTTAGGTAAAGGCCAAATTTCAATTATTTCTGTCTCAGTATCCAACAGTTTGAGTACCATTTATTGACAGGGTTATTTTTCATCTGTTGAGTTACCTAGACACACTTGTTGAAAATCAATTGACCATGTATGGTGTGGATCTATGTCTGGATGTTCTATTATCGTGTTGATCTCTGTGTCTTTTCTTATGGGATAGCATCCTGTCTTAATTAGTTCAGCTCTGTAATGCAATCCTGCAATTCATTCAGCAATTTTGATTTATCTTTAATTTACAGTTGAGAATTGCATAAATACAAATTTTGAGGCTGTTAGGCATCAGCATAGTATGGCTGTCAAATTATGAATAAATAATGGAAATCATTACTAAATCTTTGGACCCCAACCTCTCTGACCCCAGTTGGAGGCAGTGTCTCCTTGATCACTGTCCTTTTGGTGGTTAATTTCCTCTGCCTTAGCACTTGCCATCACCTCTCATGGTACAATGTATACCAGATACACTCAAAGCTCACTCATTTCTTCACTCAAGTCATTGCCCAAAAAGCCACTTTGGAAGAGCTTTTCTCCAAATTTTCTCTAACATATACACATGCAGGACTATTAGTTGTCTTTTGTGTATGTGTGTGTAGAATGCCCTCAAGAATTTAGATGGATAAGGATGTTGGTCGCCATTATCATGGCCCTGGCATATAAGAGATGGCCTGGCATGTGTCAATAATTAAGAAACATTTGTGTATATATTAATTTCTATGAATACACTGAGTTGAATACATTCTCTCCTAATTTTCTCAGGTAAGGAAACTGAGGCTGAGAGAATTCAGTTCTTTTAAGGGTCCTACAAGGTAGAGAGATAGACACGTTTGAAACCAATGAAAGAATTACTTGATGGATCCAATCCAAAAGGCATATTTCAGGCAAAGCTGAACTCAGTGAACGAAAAGTTTAACTCCAAAAATCCAACGGGAGTAAAAGGAACACACAGAATAATACTTGTAGTTGACAGGAGACATGAAAAACACAAAGTGCAAAAGAAAAACATAAGAAGAAATGTGGACTCAACTATGACACAGGCTTTATTGGAGAAGTGAAGAATAGACACACTAAGTGCCCACAAGCTAGAGATCACAACTCGGATTACAGAGAGGCATATGGCAAAGAGCAATCAGGCAATGATCCTGGTGCTCTTTATCCAACAGGGTGGTGTCAGCTTCAGGAAACAAGCCTTTTCTCTGTCAGCTGTCTGTCCAGGAGGCAGGTTAAGGAAGATGCAATCCATCAACATAGCCGAAGGGAGGACAATGGAAGAATCTGGATCTTGTTTCTTGGTCCAGATGAAATCTGGTGCTGTTACTTCCACTTGGGTGGATATTTCTGCTCCCATGGTGGGCATGGTGGTCCAGGAGGGCATTTCTGCTGGCTCACTGGAGGTGGGCATGGATGAGGGGGGCAAGGCTCATGGCACTTTGGTCGGCACACTATTGGAGGTGAATTGCAGGGCTCCTTGCACTGATGGTGATGCTGATGCTGATGCTGCTGTGGATGTGGATGTGGATGCGGATGCGGATGAGGATGCGGATGGTAAGGCATCCTTCCTGGGTCTCAAGGAATCTGAAATACAAACAGACAGCATTGTTCATAACAGAAAGTCTTATTCTTCCAGTAACAGGGAGCCCTATTCTACCACTTTCTAAAGAAAAAATTACTTACACAAGTGCTGTGTGAATATAAGCATACTCTGAAGAAGAAAAATCAGGATGTGAATCTTGTAGCCAATCTCAAAACACATCTCTACTAATTTCTCCCATGAGGTCCTGGTTGCTGGTCTAACTGACTTGACTTTTGGCTTCCGAGGAGAAATGCAAAGGCCCAAACTCAGCACTCAGTGGGACTGAAGGCTGGGAAGGCTTCATTCGCAATGAATGTAGGCTGCGCTGAAACATGGCATCTCATCTCCCTTACTCTGCATGGTTAAGATTGTGCCATTGACTGCATTCCTCTCGTCACATTTAAGAGCATATTTAAGAAGTCAAGAACAAGTACTGAAAACTACCCCTAAATTCTCATTATCTTCTTTTTTCCCATAGAGAGCACTGATTGGTTAAAATATAGCCACTTCTACGCTAAGATTATATCCTACCACACGAGTGCTAAAAACCTCCAAAACTGTACTCACCAGAGGCTCCAAAGAAGACCTATGACTGAGTATCACAAAGATAGCAGCACAGTGGTAGAGACTCTTTTTATAAGGCCCAGGCAGCTCCACCCAGAGGGAACATCCCAGATCTGGCATGATGCACTTGTTTCCCACCCCAAATACCATGTGCTTGCAATCTCAAAAATAAATTGCCACACTCATGCTGATATCACAAAGCTCCGTTGCCCATGGACTTCCTCACCCTTCACTGAGGGAGTGCAGAGTGAGTCACTCAATGCATTGTCTCAAAGCCCCAGTGCCAATGCCATGCACCAGTTAGGAAATATGAGGAATTTTTTGACAATGGTACTGCTCCTCCATGGTTAAGATTGTGCTTCCCACATTCCCCAGCTCCCTACGCATCTGGTATGCAAAACTTACTACCCCATGCCATTTCACCTTCAGCACCCAGCTTTGTCTCCCTCAGTGGTAATGACTAGGGTTTACTAAACACACATATCTTAACACTTACCCACAGTTTTTCTAAGTTCCCCTTATACCATGTTCTACTGATCTCTGGGCTTTTCTTGACACTTAAATGACTTAACCATGGCCACAAAGTCCATCATGGTTTTCCAGTACTAACAGTCTTATTTCAGTTGTGTTTTCACATGGCTCCATAATGGACTTGAACAGGACAACATGATCCCTCAGGTTGCTCATCCATAAGCTCATAGACTGGGGCCCCTTCATGAAACTCTACTTTTGCTGCCCTACGACCATGAGTCACTTGTGGTCTAGTATTGTTTGTCCCTGTTCAGTTGCTCATTCATGTCCGACTCTTTGCGACCCCATGGACTGCAGCATGCCAGACTTCCTTGTCCTTCACTCTCTCCCAGAGTTTGCTCAAACTCATGTCCATTGACTCAGTGATGGTTGGATGTTTCATCCAACCATTTCATCCTCTGTGGTCCCCTTCCCCTCCTGCCTTCAATATTTACCAACATCAGTGTGTTTTCTAATGAGTTGCCTCTTCACCTCAGGAGGCCAAAATATTGGAGCTTTGGCTTCAATATCAGTCCTTCCAGTGAATATTCAGAGTTGATTTCCTTTAGGATTGACTGCTTTGATCTCCTTGCTGTCCAAGGGGCTCTCATGTGTCTTCTCCAGCACCACAGTTCAAAAGCATCAGTTCTTCAGTGCTCAGCCTTCTTTATGGTCCAACTCTGACATCCATACATGCCTACTAGAAAAACTGTAACTTTGAGTATAGGGACCTTTGTCAACAAAGTGATATCTCTGCTTTCCGACACACTGTCTAGGTTTGGTATAGTTTCTTCCCACGAGCAAGCGTCTTTTAATTTCGTGACTGCATTCTCAGTC
>SJYX01021276.1:0-17616 GCA_006410675.1 Oreotragus oreotragus | reverse complement strand
CCAGCACCACAGTTCAAAAGCATCAGTTCTTCAGTGCTCAGCCTTCTTTATGGTCCAACTCTGACATCCATACATGCCTACTAGAAAAACTGTAACTTTGAGTATAGGGACCTTTGTCAACAAAGTGATATCTCTGCTTTCCGACACACTGTCTAGGTTTGGTATAGTTTCTTCCCACGAGCAAGTGTCTTTTAATTTCGTGACTGCATTCTCAGTCCTCGGTGATTTTGGAGCTCAAGAAAATAAAGTCTGTCACTGTGTTCATTTTTCCCGCATCTATTTCCCATGAAGTGATGGGATCGAATGCTATGATCTTAGTTTTTTGAATGTAGAGTTTTAAGCCAACTTTTTCACTCCTCTTTCACTTTCATCAAGAGGATCTTTAGTTCATCTTTGCTTTCTGCCCTAAGGGAGGTGTCATCTTCATACTTGAGGTTATTGATATTTCTCCTGGCAATCTTGGTTCCATCTTGTGTTTCATCCAGCCCAGCATTTTGTATGGTGTACTCTGCATATGAGTTAAATAAGCGGGGTGACCATATACCGCCTTTACTCCTTTCCCTATTTTGAGCCAGTTTATTTTTTCCATGTCTGGTTCTTACTGTTGCTTGTTGGTTTGCTGCTTCTCCGTCTACTGGAAACCCAAACTCCTCTCATCTCATTATCTTCAAAATTGTCTCAGTACCTGGACTGTCTCCATTTAGAAGCTTTTCCACTAGTACCCCCCTTCAGTCCTCGGTGATTTTGGAGCTCAAGAAAATAAAGTCTGTCACTGTGTTCATTTTTCCCGCATCTATTTCCCATGAAGTGATGGGATCGAATGCTATGATCTTAGTTTTTTGAATGTAGAGTTTTAAGCCAACTTTTTCACTCCTCTTTCACTTTCATCAAGAGGATCTTTAGTTCATCTTTGCTTTCTGCCCTAAGAGAGGTGTCGTCTTCATACTTGAGGTTATTGATATTTCTCCTGGCAATCTTGGTTCCATCTTGTGTTTCATCCAGCCCAGCATTTTGTATGGTGTACTCTGCATATGAGTTAAATAAGCGGGGTGACCATATACCGCCTTTACTCCTTTCCCTATTTTGAGCCAGTTTATTTTTTCCATGTCTGGTTCTTACTGTTGCTTGTTGGTTTGCTGCTTCTCCGTCTACTGGAAACCCAAACTCCTCTCATCTCATTATCTTCAAAATTGTCTCAGTACCTGGACTGTCTCCATTTAGAAGCTTTTCCACTAGTACCCCCCAAATATCTTGTGCTAATTTACACTACAACTGTTAATTCAGTAAACTCTATCAGGCCCTTTTTTGAAATGACATTTGGTGTGTTTTCAGATGTTGTTAGTACACCAGAGAATGAAGCTCCATCAATCATTCATTCCACCAGTCAATCATTGGGTATTTTCCCCTAAATAAATAAATAATGGGTGACATAGAAGCCATTGGTAATTTATTAGTATAATTTGTTGAACCACAGTATAATAATAATAAAGTAAACAAATCATACACTTACTTGATGTATTAATAATAATAAGTAAGTAAACATTATGATAATAAGTAAATAACACTTCAGCTAACAATTTGCACTCTGCTTTCCAGGGTAAACTTGAGTGCCTTGGCTATGCAGACATCCATGCACAACAGTACTGTGTGACGTTAAATATTTCCCAACTTCTCTGAAGATCAGTTTATGTACATGGTTGTAATTAGAGATAAAATCTATCCCTGCCTCAAAAATTTAATATGAAAACAGCAAAATGCCTAATATAAGGCACATTACAAGATCGGTCCTATGGAAATATGAGCCCCCATATATCTGATAAGGGGTAAATTTCCAAAATATATAAGAAAATTTTACAACATAATAGCAAAAAATTTAGCAGCTTTTATTTCAAATATGCAAGTGACTTGAGTAGAGTTCTGTTTGCATAGACATATTGAAAAGGAGTTTAATATTGCTACTGATCATCAAGGATATGAAAATCAAACACACAATGACATATCACTTCACACCTGTTAAAATGACTGTAATAAGAATTATAAGAAATCCTAGTGAAAGATGGTGAGGTTGTGAAGAAAATAAGGATACTTTTACCTGTTTGTGGGATGGTAAATGGTTTAACCGTTGTGAAAAGTATGAAGGTTATTCAAAAGTTAAAAAATGGAAAACAGAACTACCATATGTATTACCCATTCACATTAGTGTATTTATCCAAGTTAATTTAAATCAGGATCTCCAAGACATATTAGCACTTTCAAATTCACTGCAGCAGTACCCACAATAGCCAAAATGTGTTAATAACCTAAATGTCCATCAACAGATGAATGGATAAATAAACTGTAGTATATACATACAATGGATTATTATTCCTCCTTAAAAAGAAGGAAATCCTGTCATGAGACAACATAGATCAACCTGGGAGACATTATGCCAAGAGAAGTAAACCAGACACAGGAGGACAAATCCTGCATGAATTCCCTTATATGAGGTATTGAAAACAGTCAAATTCATGGAAGTAAAAAGGCACATGGTCATATGCCCAGAGTAAACTGTGATTCAAGAGACAAATGTACCCCAGTGTTCATTGCGTACAGCCGCTATGGAGAACAGTATGGATATCCTTTAAAAACTAGGAATAAAACTACCATATGGCCCAGCAATCCCTATGGATACTTCTCTGGACATATGCCCTGAGAAAACTGCAATTCAAAAAAGCTTATGTACTCCAGTGTTCATTGCATCATTGGTTCCAACAGCCAGGACGTGGAAGCAACCTAGATGTCTGTCAACAAATGAATGGATAAAGAAGTTGTTGTACATATATACAATGGAATGTCACTCAGCCATAGAAAGGAGCAGATATGAGTTCAGTTTAAGTGAGGTGGACAAATCTAAAGCCTGTTATACAGAGTGAATCAGTCAGAAAGAGAGAAACAAATATCACATTTTAACACATATATATGAAATCTAAAAAAGTGGTTCCAATGAACCTATTTGCAGAGCAGGAATAGAAATGCAGATGTAGAGTACAGGACTTCTGAACACAGAAAGAGAAAGTGAGGGCAGGATGAATTGAGAGCATAGCCTTGAAATATATGCATTGCCATGTGTGAAAGAGATGGCCAAAGGAAAGTTGCTGAATAGCACAAGGAGCTCAGCCTTGTGCTCTGTGATGATCTAGAAGGATGGGATTGGGGGCCATGGGGTGAAAATGAGGCTAAAGGTGGAGGGGATATATGTGTACTTAAAGCTGATCCACATTATTGTATGGCAGAAAGCAACACAACATTGTGGAGCAGTTATCCTCCAATTAAAAATTAATTTCAAAAGAAGAAATGTGAGCTTTTCAATTCAGTTCAGTTCAGTTCAGTCGCTCAGTCATGTCCGACTATTTGCGACCCCATGAATTGCAGCACGCCAGGCCTCCCTGTCCATCACCAGCTCCCGGAGTTCACTCAGACTCACATCTAAAAGGCAGCAAAACTAATACGAATTATGAATAACTCCTCACAATAACTAGATAATGTGAACCATGCCCCCAAATGTGATTACAATAGGATTGTATAGAGTGAGGGCCCTCTCCCTATGACCTTTGCCCAGCTCTCCTCTGTCTTCAAGCTGACATCACTACTAATTCAAAGGTTAGTCTGAAAGAAATTTCAGAATCCACACCTTCTTACTAGTAAGAAAGGTCTTCCCACTGCCCGAGGGAATATTTCATGTCTTGTGCTCTCGCCTGAAAGAAGGCTGTGTGGTGTCTGCAATGTTTCTTGATTGGGTTGGTGTGGTACAGGAAAAAAAGAAAAAAAAAATCAGTGACATAATCTGGGCATTTGAAAAGGTAGAAACTTCTTTAGATTGAGCCCTGATCCTGATCGCTTTCTTAGTATCTCAGAGAACCAAAATGAGGACAGCTGTTCCTCTGAGATTCCAAAGTGGGGTAACCAAGATCATTGTTAGGAAACAGACATCCTTCAGGGATCCCAGAAGGAACAGGGATGTCTTGGGATGGGTTAGGTTTTTTCACGACTTTTTCTTTTTTTTCATGTTGAAGTGTTAGGAACTAGGTGGGGCCTGCTGGAGCAAGAGAATTATCTAAGGAACATGTGATTTAGAACAGTTCTACCAACATAATTTTTTTATTGTTACAATATATTTTTTTATTTTTTAATAAATTTATTTATTTTTCTTAGAGGCTAATTACTTTACAATATTGTATTGGTTTTGCCATACATCAACATGAATCCACCATGGGTATACACATGTTCCCCATCCTGACCCCCCCCTCCCAACTCCCTCCCTGTGCCATCCCTCTGGGTCATCTGTATCATGCATTGAACATGGACTGGTGATTCATTTCATATATGATGTTATACATGCTTCAGTGCCATACTGTCTTGATGACTGTGGCTTTTTAGTAGAGCCTGAAGTCAGGCAGGTTGATTCCTCCAGTTCCATTCTTCTTTCTCAAGATTGCTTTGGCTATTCAAGGTTTTTTGTATTTCCATACAAATTGTGAAATTATTGTTCTAGCTCTGTGAAAAATACCGTTGGTAGCTTGATAGGGATTGCATTGAATCTATAGATTGCTTTGGGTAGTATACTCATTTTCACTATATTGATTCTTCCCATCCATGAACATGGTATGTTTTGTCATCTATTAGTGTCCTCTTTGATTTCTTTCACCAGTGTTTTATAGTTTTCTATATATAGGTCTTTTGTTTCTTTAGGTAGATATATTCCTAAGTATTTTATTCTTTTCGTTGTAATGATGAATGGAATTGTTTCCTTAATTTCATTTTCTATTTTCTTGGATTTATCTCTGGGCTTTCTATTTTGTTCCATTGATCTATATTTCTGTCTTTGTGCCAGTACCATACTGTCTTGATGACTGTGGCTTTTTAGTAGAGCCTGAAGTCAGGCAGGTTGATTCCTCCAGTTCCATTCTTCTTTCTCAAGATTGCTTTGGCTATTCAAGGTTTTTTGTATTTCCATACAAATTGTGAAATTATTGTTCTAGCTCTGTGAAAAATACCGTTGGTAGCTTGATAGGGATTGCATTGAATCTATAGATTGCTTTGGGTAGTATACTCATTTTCACTATATTGATTCTTCCCATCCATGAACATGGTATGTTTTGTCATCTATTAGTGTCCTCTTTGATTTCTTTCACCAGTGTTTTATAGTTTTCTATATATAGGTCTTTTGTTTCTTTAGGTAGATATATTCCTAAGTATTTTATTCTTTTCGTTGTAATGATGAATGGAATTGTTTCCTTAATTTCATTTTCTATTTTCTCATTATTAGTGTATAGGAATGCAGGCCAAAGCAATCTTGAGAAAGAAGAATGGAACTGGAGGAATCAACCTGCCTGACTTCAGGCTCTACTACAAAGCCACAGTCATCAAGACAGTATGGTACTAGCATAAAGACAGAAATATAGATATATGGAACAAAATAGAAATCCCAGGGATAAATCCACACACCTGTGAACACCTTATCTTTGACAAAGAAGGCAAGAATATACAATGGAGAAAAGACAATCTCTTTAACAAGTGGTACTGGGAAAACTGGTCAACCACTGGTAAAAGAATGAAACTAGAACACTTTCTAACACCATACACAAAAATAAACTCAAAATGGATTACAGATCTAAACGTAAGACCAGGTAAAGATGTTTACAGAGTATTTAGAAACGTTACGTTGTTCTCTGGCCCCTCCTCAGGGCTGAGACACAAATACAGTAAGATGGGGTGAAAACTTAAGAAAGGAGAACAGCAAAGGGTGAAAGTGAGTAGAAAATACACAAGACATGAACCAAAGAAATCCTGCTGTGTCAGTGCCCTTACAACTTCTTCAGACTGTGTTTCTTTATCCATTGGCAAGATACACGGAATTTAAAAAATTATTCAGCAATCATATATATGGGGAAATTTTTCCATGGAGAATTAAATACATGAGCCTCAGACATAATCAAGACTCTGTCCCTTGTAATTCCAGTTGCTATAGATTGGTGTATTTTTGAGGAAGGCTCACAAAGAATCGGACACGACTGAGCGACTGAACTGAACTGAACTGAACTGATCTGAACTGAAGGTAGTGGAAAAGTGCCTGATGCTGGGAGGGATTGGGGGCAGGAGGAGAAGGGGATGACAGAGGATGAGATGGCTGGATAGCATCACCGATTTGATGTACGTGAGTTTGAGTGAACTCCAGGAGTCGGTGATGGACACGGAAGCCTGGCGTGCTGCAGTCCATGGGGTCACAAAGAGTTGGACATGACTGAGTGACTGAACTGACCTGAAGGTAGTAGAAAGACTATTTGCCTTAGAAATCACATGTCTTTGGCGTACAGCCAATTATATTCTCATTTTCTGAATATAACCTCATCCATGAGAAAGACAGCTTGTCCACTAGTCCTTCGGTTGCTTTTTCTTCAAATCACATGCGAGCAAAGCTGCATTCAACTCTGTGCATTGCTTTTTCCAGACTCCCATGCCCCTATGTTCTGATCTTCTGCAGAAAAGTCTGTTCTCCCACTAGGTAACATTCTCAAGATCAGGGGTATGAGTTTTTTTCATCTCTTCATCCTGAACATTATGTACAGTATTTATTACAGTAATTGTTGATTATAATAATCAATAATTACTAATTGAATGGATAATTAAAATCCAGTTCTGACTCCCACCAATGTTTATTTACATATTTCAAATATTTCTTTGATCCCTATTATATTCCAAGCTCTGTGGTAGATATTGGAAGTACAAGGTTGAAATAAGACACAATCCTTGCACTAAGGAGCTGATAGTATTTGATGTCAAAGACACACAGAAAATTAACATGTAAGATTGGTAAGTACAAGGGTACAGTTATCAGGACAGTATGGTACTGGCACAAAGACAGAAATACAGATTAATGGAACAAAATAAAAAGACCAGAGATAAATCCAAGAAACTATAGACACCTTATCTTTGGCAGAGGTGGCAAAAATTTACAATGCAAAAAAAGACAATCTCTTTAACAACTGGTGCTGGGAAAACTGGTCAACCATGTGTAAAAGAATGAAAGTGGAACATTTTCTGACACCATGCACACAAAGAAAACCTCAAAATGGATTAAAGATTTAAATGTAAGACCAGGAACTATAAGAAAATATAGGTAGGACACTTTCTGACATAAATCACAGCAAGATCCTCTATGACCCCCTGTATGGATGTGAAAGTTGGACTGTGAAGAAAGCTGAGCGCCGAAGAATCAATGCTTTTGAACTGTGGTGTTGGAGAAGACTCTTGAGAGTCCCTTGGACTACAAGGAGATCCAACCAGTCCATTCTGAAGGAGATCAACCCTGGGATTTCTTTGGAAGGAATGATGCTAAAGCTGAAACNGCGCCGAAGAATCGATGCTTTTGAACTGTGGTGTTGGAGAAGACTCTTGAGAGTCCCTTGGACTGCAAGGAGATCCAACCAGTCCATTCTGAAGGAGATCAACCCTGGGATTTCTTTGGAAGGAATGATGCTAAAGCTGAAACTCCAGTACTTTGGCCACCTCATGCGAAGAGTTGACTCATTGGAAAAGACTCTGTGCTGGGAAGGATTGGGGGCAGGAGGAGAAGGGGACGACCGAGGATGAGATGGCTGGATGGCATCACGGACTCGATGGACGTGAGTCTGGGTGGGCTCCGGGAGACGGTGATGGATAGGGAGGCCAGGCCTGCTGTGATTCATGGGGTCTCAAAGAGTCGGACACGACTGAGCGACTGAACTGAACTGAACTGAAGATATATAGAAATAAAAACAAAAATAAACAAATGGGACCTAATTAAACTGAGAAGTTTTTGCACAATGAAAGAAACTATAAGCAGGTGAAAAGGCAGCCTTGAGAATAGAAGAAAATGATAGTAAATGAAACAACTGACAAAGAATTCATCTCCAAAATATACAAATGGCTCATGCAGCTCAATGCCAGAAAAACAAAAAACCCATTCAAAAAGTGAGCAAAAAGACTAAACAGACATTTCCCCAAAGAAGACAAGCAGATGGCTAACAAACACATGAAAAGATACTCAACATCACTCATTACTAGAGAAATACAAATCAAAACCACAATGAGGTATCATCTCATGCGAGTCAGAATGGCCATCATCAAAAAGTCTATAAACAATAAATGCTGGAGAAGGTGTGGAGAAATGGGAACCCTCTTACACTGTTGATGGGAATGCAAACTGGTACAGCAACTCTGGAGAACAGTGTGGAGATGCCTTCAAAAACTGGAAATAGAACTGCCATATGACCAAGCAATCCCACAGCTGGGCATACACATCGAGGAAACTAGAATTGAAAGAGACAAGTGTACCCCAATGTTCATGGCAGCACTGTTTACAATAGGTAGGTATGAAGCAACCTAGATGTCCATCAGCAGACAAATGGATAAGGAAGTTGTGTTACACATATGCAATGGAATATTACTCAGCTTTAAAAAAGAACACATTTGAGTCAGTTCTAATGAGGTGGATGAAACTGGAGTCTATTATGCAGAGTGAAGTAAGTCAGAAAAACACCAATACAGTATATTAAGACATATATATGGAATTTAGAAAAATAATAACGATGATCCTATATGGAAGGCAGAAACAGATGTAAAGAATAGACTTTTGGACTATGTGGGAGAAGGCAAGGGTGGTAAATTTTCAGAGAATAACATTGAAACATGTATATTGCCATATGTAAAATAGATGACTAGTGCAAGTTCAATGCATGATGCAGGGCATTCAAGGTCATTGCTCTGGGACAATTGAGATAGATGGCGTGGGGAGGGAGGTGGAAGGTGAGTTCAGGATAGGTGGACACATGTGTATCCTGGCTGATTCATGCCGATTCAGTGTATGGCAAAAATCACCACAATGTTGTAAAGTTACCATCCAATTAAAATAATTAATTTTAAAAAAGAAATGAAAATGCAGAGGAACCAGAGATCAAATTATGATCTGTTGGATCATATAAAAGCCAAGAGAATTCCAAAAATATCTACTTCTGCTTCATTGACTATGCTAAAGCTTTTGACTGTGTAAATCAAAATACATAGTGGAAAATTCTTAAAGAGATGGGAATACCAGACCACCTTACCTGCTTCCTAAGAAACCTGTGTGCAGGACAAGAAGCAACAGTTAGAAACAGACATGGAACAACAGACTGGTTCAAAATTGGGAAAGCAGTGCATCAAGCCTGTATATTATCACAAGGCTTATTTAACCTATATCCAGATTATATCATGAGACATACTGGACTGGATGAAGCACAAGCTGGACTCAGAACTGCCAGAAGAAATATCAATAACTTCAGATATGCAAATGACACCACCCTTATGGCAGAAAGTGAAGAAGAACTAAAGAGCCTCTTGATGAAAGTGAAAGAGGAGAGCGAAAAAGTTGGCTTAAAACTCAACATTCAGAAAACTAAGAATATGGCATCTGGTCCCATCACTTCATGGGAAATAGATGGGGAAACAGTAGAAACAGTAAGAGACTTTATTTTCTTGCTCTCCAAATCACTGCAGATGGTGACTGCAGCCATGAAAATAAAAGACACTTGCTCCTCGGAAGAAAAGCTATGACCAACCCAGACAGCATATTAAAAAGCAGAGACTTTACCTTGCTGACAAAGGCCCATCTAGTCAAAGCTATGGTTTTTCCAATAGTCATTCATGTATGGGTGTGAGAGTTGGACCATAAAGAAAGCAGAGTGCCAGATAATTGATGCTTTTAAACTATGGTGTTAGAGAAGACTCTTGAGAGTCCCTTGGATTGCAGGGAGATCCAGCCAGTCAATAGTAAAGATAATCAGTCCTGAATATTCATTAGCCTCTTGATGAAAGTGAAAGAGGAGAGCGAAAAAGTTGGCTTAAAACTCAACATTCAGAAAACTAAGAATATGGCATCTGGTCCCATCACTTCATGGGAAATAGATGGGGAAACAGTAGAAACAGTAAGAGACTTTATTTTCTTGCTCTCCAAATCACTGCAGATGGTGACTGCAGCCATGAAAATAAAAGACACTTGCTCCTCGGAAGAAAAGCTATGACCAACCCAGACAGCATATTAAAAAGCAGAGACTTTACCTTGCTGACAAAGGCCCATCTAGTCAAAGCTATGGTTTTTCCAATAGTCATTCATGTATGGGTGTGAGAGTTGGACCATAAAGAAAGCAGAGTGCCAGATAATTGATGCTTTTAAACTATGGTGTTAGAGAAGACTCTTGAGAGTCCCTTGGATTGCAGGGAGATCCAGCCAGTCAATAGTAAAGATAATCAGTCCTGAATATTCATTGGAAGGACTGATGCTGAAGCTGAAGCACCAATAATTTGGCCACTTGATGCGAAGAACTGACTCATTGGAAAAGATCTTGATGCTGGGAAAGATTGAAGCAGGAGGAAAGGGAATGATAGAAGATGAGATGTTTGGATAGCATCACCAACTCGATGGACATGAGTTTGAGCAAGTTCTGGGAGGTGGTGATGGACAGGGAAGTCTGGGGTACTGCAGTTTCACAGGGTTGCAAAGAGACAGGACTGAGTGACTAGACTAAACTGAACTGATAGACAAGGTACTCAAGTTTTCCCCTGAAAGGCATAGCAAATATTATTAGCTGAAGTGTTACTATTGGTCAAAAATTATACGTATAAATTATCAATGGGTTCTATATCACCCCTATTTTATTTTTTTAAGGAAAAATACCCATGGATTGAATGGCTGAATCAATGCTTCATGGAGGTTCATTCCTTGAGTGTACTAAGAATGTCTGAAAACACACTTAAGTGTCATGTAAAATAAAGGATCTGATAGAGTTAATTGAATTAACTATTGTAGGGGAAAGAAGCACAAGATATTTAGGGAGTATTAGTGGAAAAGGTTCTAAATGGATATAGCCCAAGCACTGAGTTCATTTTGAAGATAATGAGAAGAGAGGAATTTGGGTTTCTAGTAGACCACAAGTGACTCAGATCATGGGTCTGCAGAGTTCAGATCAGTGTATAAACCTGCAAAAGTACAGCTTCAGGAAGGGGCCAGAGCTTGTGATTTATCGCCTAAAACAGTGAGGGATCATGTTGTCCTGTTCAAGTCCTTGCTGGAGCCATGTGAAGGCACATCTGATATGAGACTGCTTGCATTGAAAAATCAAGGTAGACTTTGTGGCCAGGTTTAAGTCACTTAATTTTCAAGAAGTAGTATATGGTACAAGGAGAGTTTAGAAAAACTGTAGGTAGGAGTTAAAATATGTGCAGTTAGGAAAACTATGGTCTATGTCGTCAATGGAAAAAAAGCCAGATGCTGACAGATGAAATGAAATGCAATGGGGTATTAAGTTTTACATACCAGATGCTTTGGGAGCTGGCAAGAGGGTGAAGCAACCTCTCTAACTATGGAAGAATAGCACCATTCTCAAGCATCCTCCTATTTCCTAAATGGTGCATGACACTGGTAGAGGAAGTATGAGACAAAGTCTCAAATGAATCACTCTAATTCCTCACTGAAGGGTGAGCATGTCCACGGACAAGGGAACTGTGTGATATCAGTATGACTGGGGCATTGATTTTTGAGATTGCAAGCACATGGAATTTGGGGTGGGAAACAAGTGCACCATGCCAGTCCCGGGATGTTCCCCCTGGGTGGAGCTGCCTGGTCCTTATAAAAGGAGTCTCCATCACAGTGCTGTCATTGTCGTGATGGTCAGAGTTGTTCTTTGGAGCCTCTGGTGAGCACAACTCTTAAAGATCTTTTTGGAACTTGGGTGTTGAGTTTAATCTGGAGGAAGAAGTGGCTTTAACTGAAGCCATTAGTGTTCTGTATGGGAAAAAGAAGATAATGAAGATTTAGGGGTAAATTTTTAGTATTTGGGCATGAATGAGATCTGAAATGTGAGGAGAAATTGGAACCAGAGGCATAGTCTTAACCTGAGAGAGAGTAAGGGGGATGAGATAATGTGCCACAGCACAGCACACATTAGTTCCAAATGCCCCCTTCTCAGCATTCAGTCCCACTGAGTGCCTGGTGTGGGCCTTTGCATTTCTCCTCAGAAGCCCACAGTCATGTCAGCTTGGCCAGCAACCAAGACCTCATGGGAGAAATAAGTAGAGATTTGTTTGGGGATTGGCTACAAGTTTATTATCCAGATTCTTCTTCAGAGTATGTTTGTATTCATACAATACCTGTGTAGATAATTTTGTTTTAGAAAGTGGTACAGGAGTGACGAACCCAAAAGACTGAAAATCTGAGGGCAAGAGATACTAAAAAAGAAGAGTGAAGAAGCTATTAAAAAAAAACATAAAGTCTGCATTAGGCAACAAGAAGAGTCCTTAATGATGGGACTGTTGTTGGCGCAGCTAAATGTTCTACCAATCGGACTGTCCATTATGAAGAATGTTCTTTGTATTTCAGATTCCTCAAGACCCAGGAAGGATGTCTCACCACCAGCATCCACCTCCGCATCCACATCCGCATCCGCATCCGCATCCGCACCCGCAGCCGCAGCCACAGCCGCATCCGCATCCACACCCGCACCCGCACCCGCAGCCGCACCCGCAGCCGCACCCGCACCCGCATCCACATCCACATCCACATCAGCATTAGCACCACCATCAGTGCAAAGAGCCCTGCCATCCACCTCCAATAGTGTGCCCACCAACATGCCATGAGCCTTGTCCACCTCATTCGTGCCCACCTCCAGTGAGCCAGCAGAAATGCCATCCTGGACCACCAGGCTCACCATGGGAGCAGAAGTGTCCACCCAAGTGTAAGTAACAGCACCAGATTTTATCCGGACCAAGAAACAAGATCCAGGCTCTTCCGTTTTCCTCCCTTCAGCCATGGTGATGGACTGCATCTTCCTTAATCTCCTCCCTCAACCGACAGCTGAGAGAGAAAAGCCTTGTTTCCAGAAGCTGACACCACATTGCTGGAAGAAGAGCAGCAGGATCATCGCTTGATCTCTCTGTGCCATGTGCCTGTTTAAGCCACGTTGTGATCTCTACCCCGTGAGCAATTTATGTGTCTGTTCCTTTGCTTCTCCAATAAAGCATATTCATAGCCCATTATGCATTTCTTTCTTTCAGTTTTTTGTGGGGTTTTTTTGCATATAGTTTTTTTATCTCTTCTGTCAGCTACAAGTATTCTTTTTTAGTATAAATTTATTTATTTTAATTGGAAGTTAATTACTTTACAATATTGTATTGGTTTTGCCATACATCGACATGAATCCACCACAGGTATACACGTGTTCCTCATTCTGAACCCCCCTCTCTCCTCCCTCCCATACCATCCCTCTGGGTCGTCCCAGTGCCCCAGCCCCAAGCATCCAGTATCATGCATTGAACCTGGACTGGTGATTCATTTCATATATGATATTATACATGTTTCAATGCCATTCTCCCAAATCATCACACGCTCACCCTCTCCCACAGAGTGCAAAAGACTGTTCTATACATCTGTGTCTCTTTTGCTGTCTTGCATACAGGGTCCTCATTACCATCTTTCTAAATTCCATATATATACTTTGGTATACTGTGTTGGTGTTTTTCTTTCTGACTTACTTCACTCTGTATAATAGGCTCCAGTTTCATCCACCTCATTCGAACTGATTCAAATGTATTCTTTTTAATGGCTGAGTAATACTCCATTGTGTATATGTACCACAGCTTTCTTATCCATTCATCTGCTGATGGATATATAGGTTACTTCCATGTCCTGGCTGTTATGAACAGTGCTGTAATGAACATTGGAGTACTTGTGTATCCTTCAGTTCTGGTTTCCTTGGTGTGTATGCCCAGCAGTGGAATTGCTGGGTCATAAGGCAGTTCTATTTCCAGTTTTTTAAGGCATCTCCACACTGTTCTCCATAGTGGCTGTACCACTTTGCATTCCCACCAACAGTGTAAGAGGGTTTGCTTTTCTCCACACCATCTCCAGCATTTATTGCTTGTGAACTTTTGGATAGCAGCCATTCTGACTGGCATGAAATGGTACCTCATTGTGGTTTTGATTTGCATTTCTCTGATAATGAATGATGTTGAGCATCTTTTCATGTGTTTGTTAGCCATCTTTTTTTAAGGAATCTCCACACTGTTCTCCATAGTGGCTGTACTAGTTTGCATTCCCACCAACAGTGTAAGAGGGTTTGCTTTTCTCCACACCATCTCCAGCATTTATTGCTTGTGAACTTTTGGATAGCAGCCATTCTGACTGGCATGAAATGGTACCTCATTGTGGTTTTGATTTGCATTTCTCTGATAATGAATGATGTTGAGCATCTTTTCATGTGTTTGTTAGCCATCTGTATGTCATCTCTGGAGAAATGTCTGTTTAGTCCTTTGGTCCATTTTTTTGATTGGGTCATTTATTTTTCTGGAATAGAGCTGCAGGAGTTGCTTGTATATTTTTGAGATTAGTTGTTTGTCAGTTGCTTCATTTACTATTATTTTCTCCCATTCTGAAGGCTGTCTTTTCACCTTGCTTATAGTTTCCTTTGTTTTGCAGAAGCTTTTAAGTTTGATTAGGTCCCTTTGTTTATTTTTTATTTTATTTCCAATATTCTGGGAGGTGGGTCATAGAGGATCCTGCTGTGATTTATGTCAGAGAGTGTTTTCTCTCTGACATAAATCACAGCTGTAAGTATTCTTCTGAGTGTTCCTTTTCATTCCATTGGATTATCAGAATTAGACTTTTCCACCATTGAGTTCAGCTTTGCCTGAAATATGTGTTTTGGACTGGATCCACAAAAGAATTGCTTCATTGGTTTCAGTCTTGTTTCTATCTGTCTACATTGAAAACCTGAAAAGAACTGAATTCTCTCAGTCTCAGGGTCCTTATTTGTAAAATCAGTAGGCAAGAATCTATTCAACTCAGTTTACTCATAGAAATTAATTTATTCACAAATGTTTCCCAACTTTTAACACATGCCAGGCAGTCTCTTATGTGCTAGGGACATGAGGATGGTGACTAAAGTCCTTTTTCCATCTAAACTCTTTAAGGGATTTTGCACAAACATACACACACGTGCACATACAAGGCAAATAACAGTGATGCAGGGGGTATGTTAGAGACAACTGTGTAGAAAAGCTCTTCCAAAGTGACTTTTAGGGCAAAGGTTGAGTGAAGAGAAGAGTGAGCCTTGAGTATCTGGGATACACTGTATCAGTGAGAGGAGATGACAAATGCTGAGGCAGGACAGAGTAACTGCAGGGAGAATAGTCATCCAAGAGACAATGTCTCCAAATGTGGTTAAGTACATTGGATCTGAAAGATGTATCAAAGATTTTGATAATTTGTTCACAGTTTTCTAGCCATACAATGCTGTTCAGAGTCTCAACTTTCTATATAATTCTCTACTATCACATCTATTTTCTTTTAACTGAAAGTACATATGATCTTTTAAAGACATTTTTTGGAAAATGGTCAAAAGGGCCCAGAAATGAATTAATTCTTTTGCAAAACAAAAATTTATTTATGAGAGTGACTATATGAAAAGTAGGTCTATTATTAACAATGTTCCCATATTATAGGGAAGTTGACTCCATTAATTACCATCACCATATAGGCAACAAAATGCGCAGAGAATTTTACTCTTGTTGTGTTTCCAATACAAAAAGGAAGTGATTTTATTTTTAGGAGGGTTGACTTTGTACTCTTGGACAGGGTTCTGGTCTAATATTATTGACACAATTCCGTCCCAATTTTGTCTTGAAGAAAAACAAGAAAGAGGAAAACAAAAAATAATTTTTTTTTAATTTTAGGAGAACATGATCAACACATTCAGAAAATTCATAAAGCTTAGCTGTATGAAGTGGATAATTATAGACTGATCTCTTTATTGTCAGGAAACATGAAGATAAGAAGAACTTTACCAACCCTTTAAAAGAAACAAGTTTCCTAAATAAATTATATCTCATACCTTCTCCACTAGAAGTGACAAAAATCATATTTCTGAGATCACAGAGCCTATAGCCAGCCTTCCAGAGTTCATTCCATGGTTCCGCTGCTTAATAACTTTATGATCTTGGGTAATTTGCTTAAGGTCTCTGTGTCTCATTTTAAGGTCTCATTTTCCTCACTGTAAAAGTGAGAATAATAATAATACTCATTTTATAGGTTAGTTGTGAGCCTTACGTTTATATGTATATATAAAGCATTTAGAACTGTGTCAGCTCACAGAAAGCACAATGAGGATCAGATGTTACTGTGAGTGTATCAGAACTGCTCAGCCCATAAGCATTCCTTGTCAGTGTTGTTACTTTTTAATCAATGAATTTAATGTCTTGTCTCCTATGCCACTTAAAGAAGCAGTACTTTTCCCATTAAGGTTGTGATAATCTTATAGTTTGTACCATATTTAGCTTATGCCTTTCCTGTATTATATTTTTGCTTTGGCATCTTAAGTTGTCTCCTCTTCCCACTCGTAGTCCTCCTCTTCTTCTGTTCATCTGTCTTCATTTTCTCTTCTTTCTGTTCCTCTTTTCCTCATTCTTTTGGGAATTTAAAGTCTGATGGCACAAACTGTGTGTTCTTTCAAGCTTATGAGGTACAATTGTTGGACAATGCTACAAAACAGGGCTTGATTAATTGTTGGTGGATTCTCTGGATGTGAGAAAGTGATTTAAAATTTTAATTTGGGGGGTTCAGAATGAGGAACACATGTATACCTGTGGCAGATTCATGTTGATGTATGGCAAAACCAATACAATATTGTAAAGTAACTAGCCTCCAATTAAAATAAATAAATTTATATTAAAATGAATTTTAAAAATGTGTAGTATCACAAAGCTACAGTCATCAAGCCAGTATGATACTGGTACAAAACTGGAAATGTAGATCAATGGAACAAGATAGAAAGCCCAGTTAAACCCATGCACCTATGGACACCTTATGTTTGACAAAGGAGGCAAGAATATATAAAGGAGACAAGAGAGTCTCTTCAATAAGTGGTGCTAGGAAAACTGGTCAGCTATATGTAAAAGAATGAAATTAGAAAACTCCCTAACACCATACAAAGTGAAGTTGCTCAGTTGTATCCGACTGACTCTGTGCAACCCCATAGATGGCAGTCCACCAGGCTCCCACATCCCTGGGATTCTCCAGGCAAGAAAACTGGAGTGGGATGACATTTCCTTTTCTAATGCATGAAAGTGAAAAGTGAAAGTGATGTTGCTCAGTCCTTTCTGACTCCTTGTGATCCCATGGACTGTAGCCTACCAGGCTCCTCCATCCATGGAATTTTCCAGGCAAGAGTACTGGAGTGGGTTGTCATTTTCTTCTCCAGGGGATCTTCCCAACCCAGGGATTGAACCTGGGTCTCCCACATTACTGGCAAACACGTTACCGTTTGAGCTACCAGGGAAGCCTATACACAAAGGTAACACCACACACAAAGATAAGCTCAAAATGGATTAAAGATCTAAATGTAAGACCATAAACCCTAAACTCTTAGAGGAAAACATAGAAAGAACACTCTTTGACATTGTTGGAAAAGAAGTAAAACTCTCATTGTTTGCAGATGACATGATTCTCTACCTGCTGCTGCTGCTGCTAAGTCACTTCAGTTGTGTCCGACTCTGTGTGACCCCATAGATGGC
>SJYX01021275.1:377672-403584 GCA_006410675.1 Oreotragus oreotragus | reverse complement strand
TATTTTTTTGGGCTCCAAAATCACTGCAGATGGTGACTGCAGCCATTAAATTAAAAGACACTTACTCCTTGGAAGAAAAGTTATGACCAACCTGGGTAGCATATTAAAAAGCAGAGACATTACTTTGTCAACAAAGATCCGTCTAGTCAAGGCTATGGTTTTTCCAGTAGTCATGTATGGATGTGAGAGTTGGACTATAAAGAAAGCTGAGCTCCGAAGAATTGATGCTTTTGAACTGTGGTGTTGGAGAAGACTCTTGAGAGTCCCTTGGACTGCAGGGAGATCCAGCTAGTCCATCTGAAAGGAGATCAGTCCTGGGTGTTCATTGGAAGGACTGATGTTGAAGCTGAAACTCCAGTACTTTGGCCACCTGATGCGAAGAGCTGCCTCATTTGAAAAGACCCTGATGCTGGGAAAGACTGAGGGCAGGAGGAGAAGGGAATGACAGAGGATGAGATAGTTGGATGGCATCACTGACTCAGTGGACATGAGTTTGTGTAGGCTTCGGGAGTTGGTCATGGACATGGAGGCCTTGCGTGTTGCAGTTCATGGGGTCACAGAGTCAGACACAACTGGGCAACTGAACTGAACTGAAGTGATAGAAACCTTCCTCTTTGCTATGGACTGAATTATGTTTGCCCAAATTCATATGTGAAGCTGTATCCCCTAAGGTGATTGTATTTGGAGTAAGGAAGTAATTCAGGCTAAGTGGGGTCATGAGGGTAGGCCCCTAATAGGATTAGTGCCTTTATAAGAAGAAACATCAGGGAGTTGACTTGCTCTCCCCACTGTCAGGACACAGAAGGTATCACCTGTGAGACAAAAAGAATGCTCGTTCCAGGCACCCAATTCATTGACCCCTTGATCTTGGACTTCTCAGCCTCCAGATTGTGAGAAATAAGTGTCTGTTATTTAAGTCACCCACTCTGTCATATTTTGTTATGGCAGCCTGAGCTGCCTAAGGCATCCATTTTAGCTTTCTTCTTACCTTGGAAAATCAAAAAATCTGAAAAAAGATATTCACATTCCAATAGCTGTGTACATGAAGATAAGCCGATTCTTCATATTTCTTTCTGCAATGATACATCTAATATTAAACTCCACTCATGGTAGGCACCGAGAGGTTGTCCGAGGTGTGGAAATAGGAGGAAGTGAGGAGGCTGTATTGGGTGATTTGGGGGACAGAGTTAGTACTGTCTGTCCCTTGAAACTCCATGTAGCTGACTGGGAATTTGCAAGAGATGCTTGGTAAATGAGCCTAATATCTCTGTACAAGAATTGTTGATTTATAGTGAGCAGGGCTTGATATTGATTTTAGCACTCTTTTTAAAAAATTAAAGTATAGTTGCATTACAGTATTTTATTAGTTTCAGGTATAGAGCATAGTGATTCAGTATTTTTATAGATTTTACTCCATTAATTTATTATTACAGAATGATGATACCTTGTGCTGTACAAAACCTTGTTGCTCATCTATCTTATACATAGCAGTGTATCTCTTAATCCCATACCCTTGCTTGCTCCTCTTCCTTTCCCTTTTCTCTGATAGTAACCTCCAGTTTGTTTTCTATACCCGTGAGTCTGTTTCTGTCTCCTATATACATTTGTTTATTTTTTATTTTTAAGATTCCACATATAAGTGCTAGTATACAGTATATGTCTTTCTCAGTATTACTTCACTGAGCATAATATTCTCTAGGTCCATCCATGTTGCTGCAAATGGCACATTGTCATTATTTTTATGGCTGAGTAATATTCCATTGTGTATATCTTTCTATATATATATTTAGTGGGCTTCCCTGTTAGCTCAGTTGGTAAAGGATCCACCTGCAGTGCAGGAGACTCTGGTTCAATTCCTGGGTTGGGAAGATCCCCTGAAGAAGGTAAAGGCTACCCACTTCAGTATTCTGGGCTGGAGAATTCCATGGACTGTATAATCCATGGGGTTGTAAAGAGTTGGACACAACTGAGTGATTTTCACTGTCACTTTCATGTATATGTAACACATCTTCTTTATACATTCATCTATTGATGGGCACTTGGGTTGTTTCTATGTCTTAATCTTATAAATAGTGCTGCTGTGAACACTGGGGTACATATATCCTTTTGAATTAATGTTTTTGTTTTCTTTGTATATACCCAGGAACGGAATTACTAGATAATACGGTAGTTCTATTTGTAGTTTCTTTAGGCATTCCATACTGTTTTCATATTGGCACCACTTTACATTCCTACAAACAGTGTATTTTGTTTTGTATTCTCCACATCCTCACTGACATTTGTTATTTGTGATCTTTTTTTGATTGCCATTCTGACAGGTGTGAGGTGGTATCTCATTGTGAGTTTAATTTGTATTTCTCTGATTAATAGTGATGTTGAACATCTTTTCATGTACATGTTGGCCATACTATATGTATTCTTTGGAAAAATGTCTATTCAGGTTTTCTGCCCATTTTTAAATTGGGTTGTTTATTTTCTTAATGTTGAATTGTATAAGCTGTTTCTGTATTTTGGATATTAATCCTTTATTGGTCATTTCATTTGTGAATATTTTCTTCCATTCCATAGGTTGTGTTTTCATTTTGTTGATTTTTTTTCCTGTGCAAAATATTTTTAAGATTAATTAGATCCTATTTGTTTAGTTTTTATTTTATTTCTTTTGCCTTAGGCAGATACAAAAAAAATATTGCTACAATTTATGTCAAAGGTGTTCTGTCTATGTTGTCTTCTAGAGTCTCAGAGTTTCAGTCTGTTTTTGGTATCACATTTTACATCTCCATGTTTATTCCTTTGCTCTTTATTGTAGTTATAGATGCTTTATACTTTTTCCTTTAATCTCTGTGCTACCATATTTTAGTTGATCCTCAGCCTTTATTTTTTATGAGTGGGATTTTTCCTTTTCTATAGTCTCTTACTTCTTATAGCCTTTTTTTCCCATGTAGTAAAGACTGTAACATTTCTTTTAGGGTAGGTTAATAGTATTGATTAATTTAGGTTTTGCTTGTCTGAGAAGTCCTTTATCTCTCTTTCAGTTCTAAATTATAATCATGCTGAGTTGATCCCTAAGTTGCAGGTTTTTCCCTTTCAATACTTTAAATATATTGTGCCATTTCCTTCTGGCCTGCAAAGCTTCTGCAGAGAAATTAGTTGCATAACCTCAAGGGGATGCCCTTCCATATGACTGTTTTTCCCCTGCTGTCTTTAGAATAGTCTCTTTATTTTGCCATTTTAATTATGCTATGTTTGTTTGGGTTCATCTTATTTGGAACTCTCTTGTCATTCCTGTACCTGGATATCTGTTTCCGTCTTCAAGTTTGGGGAGTTTTCAGCCATAATTTCCTCAAATACATCTTAATCCCTGCCTCTCTCTTCTCTTTTGGGATCCCTATAATGTGAACGTTGGTACTCTCAATTTTTTTCCCAGAGATTTCTTAAACTGTTTTCACTTTTTAAAGATTTGTTTATCTTTTTTGCTGTTCTGATTGGGTGATTTCCAACATTCTATCTTCCAGATCACTTAAGCCTTCTTCTATATCACTTATTCTGCTCTTTATTCCTTCTAGTGTGTTTTTTCTCTTAGTTACTGAGTCCTTCATTTCTGATTGGATCTTTTTTTATATTTTCTAGTTTATTGTTAAAATTCTCATGGTGTACATCTATTCTTTTTTCCTAATTTAGTTAACATTCATATTACCAATGCTTTGAATTTTTTAATCAGGTAAATTATTTGTTTCTGTTTCATTATTTATATTTTCAGAGGGTTTCTCTTGCTCTTTCAATGAAGAGCAGTTCTTCTGTCTTTTCATTTTGCTTCACTGTGTCTGCCTCTTTGAATTTAGGTAAAACCTATTGTAGTCCTGAAGTGGTGTTCTTATGTGGCACCTTCTCTATACAGGCTGTGTGTGCCCAGTGCCTTTGGTTGGAAAGCTGGATTTGATGTGGATGCAAGTCACATCTTTCCTCAGCATGCACTGGCCACTATCATCTTGGTAATGGATGCGGCTGGAGATGGAGGGCCTAGAGCTGGAGGTGGGTGTGAAGTGGGACTTCTCTGCTCAGTGCTTGTTCCTGCCCAATTGGGGGTGGATGCAGGATCTGATCGGAGAAGGCAATGGCATCCAACTCCAGTACTTTTGCCTGGAAAATCCCATGGATGGAGGAGCCTGGTATGCTGCAGTCCATGGGGTCTCTAGAGTTGGCCATGACTGAGTGACTTCACTTTCACTTTTCACTTTCATGCATTGGAGAAGGAAATGGCAACCCACTCCANACTCCAGTACTTTTGCCTGGAAAATCCCATGGATGGAGGAGCCTGGTATGCTGCAGTCCATGGGGTCTCTAGAGTTGGCCATGACTGAGTGACTTCACTTTCACTTTTCACTTTCATGCATTGGAGAAGGAAATGGCAACCCACTCCAGTGTTCTTGCCTGGAGAATCCCAGGGAGGGGGAAGCCTGTTGGGCTGCCGTCTACAGAGTCACACAGAGTCAGACATGACTTAAGCGACTTAGCAGCAGCAGCAGCAGCAGGGTCTGATACCAAGTGGCTGGAACAGAAGCCCTGAGGGTTGGGCCTGAACTTTTTCTGTTTCATTTAAGTGTGTGATTTCCCCTCTCCTAGCACTAGGACCCTTGCCCTAGAAGGGAGGAGTGCTGAAGCATGGGGTGCCTGTGTGAGGTTCCTGGCTCATATTGGCTACAGACAAAGATCTGAGCTGGAACATGGGGTGCCTGTGAGGTTATTGTCTCATGTTGGCTATAGACAGAGATCTGAGCCATCTCTGATGCACTGCCTATGCAGGCACCCCCAGTTTTCGCCATTGTGCTGCTCAGATGCAGACTCAGGTTCAAGTCCCTTTGTTCCTTATAGCTGTTCACTGCCCTCAGCCTTTGCTGTTTCTGTCCTGCTGTGGAGCCACACAGTGGATCAGGTGGGGCCCACATATACTCTTGGTGAATATCAGGGTGTGAGCTGGGTGGAGGGCCATCATCAGAGTTCTGGGCTCCTTGTGATGTGCTGCTTGAATAACGGCCAACAGTGGCTACCACAGTTCCACCCAGGCTCTCCTTTGAGACTGGGTCACCTCTGTGTCCACAACCTAATTTTCTCCCTAGTTATGGCTGCCCTAGATCCAGTACCACATTGACATGGAGTAAGAGGAGCTGTAGCGTTCACTTGGCTCAGGCTGGGATGTGTACTGAGGTAGTTGTGGGAAACCTGGCAGCCACTAAGAGCAATTCCCTCTTCACCCTCTTGGCTTTGCCTCACGGCCAAGTCAGTGCATGCACTCCTCAGAAGCAGAATCCAGGCTTCCTACAGCTCTCCTGTTTTTCCCCATGGTCCTCCAACCAGTCAAAGGGGCTTGTTCTTGTGCAGGATCCCAGGACTGGAACACCCAATCTGCAGCTTTCACTGCTCACTTCCCACGGTGGATCTCTTCCCATGAATTCTCTTCCTCTGAGTCCTCTACCCTGGGCACAGGTCCCTACCCTATCGCTCTTCTTTCCTTCCTACCAAGTTATATGTGGATCGTTTCTTACCGCCTTGGTTGTTTAGAAGTGTTTCTGCAGTTCCCAGTTAGTTTGCAGTGGGAATGATCCACATGTAGATGTATTTTTTATACATTCAAGCTCCTTATCCTCTTACTCTGCCATCTTGATTGATTGCTCTTAGTACTCTTTTTCCTCAAAAGTGTTTAAAAATTGCATATATTCTACATATTAGTGGGCTAGTATACATCAATCATAATCATTTTGTTTTCTTCATCCTGAGCAAAAAGATTATTTTCAACTCCAAAAATATGACAATTTCAAGACAAACCTGGTGTTTGATAGTAAATTTTTCTTCCTCAGTTTTCTCTGTTTTCTCATTATAATTATCCTTTTCTTACATGAATTGCTCAGCATTCCTAGTTTTTTATATTATGGCCTGGCTACTATAGTAAGGGTATTTTAATTTATTTTGTAAAGGTATTTTAAACCATTGAAGTTTATGGATGGTTTTGTTTTTATTTTTCCACAGTACAAGAATGTTCTCGAGGGAATGGGCAGTACAGAATGGTTGGCAGCTCATATAGTGGTCCTTGTCAGTCTGAGATAGGAGAAGTCATTGATTAGTCTTTTATGCAGTCCCACATGCAGATACACTAGAACTGACCTTCTGAAAAACTGAAAAAGGCAGTTTTGAGGGGCATATTTATACTTTCCCTTTTTAAATTTCCCTCCCAAGTGAAAGTGAAGTCGCTCAGTTGTGTCCGACTCTTTGTGACCCCATGGACTGTAGCCCACCAGGCTCCTCTGTTCATGGGATTCTCCAGGCAAGAATACTGGAGTGGGTTGCCATTTCCTTCTCCAGGGGATCTTCCTGACCCAGGGATCGAACCCAGATCTCTCACATTGCAGGCAGATACTTTAACCTCTGAGCCACCAGGGAAGAAGAGCCACTTCTCTCCCAAATCTATCCCCTGTTACCTGTGCCAAGCACAGAGCCTATGGGCCAGTGACACTGCACCTTTTTCCCACTTAGCTGCCTGACATTCATAAAGGTGTTAGCTGATTAAAAGGCTTAATATATTATCACTCACAGGAAATACCTTGCCATTTTAAAAGAGGATTCTTAGACATTGAAAAGACTTCAAGATCTACACTAATGAATTCTTAATGATATAATTTTGAGGATAGCTGTTTTTTACTCTTGAAAGGAAAAGGTTTATTTTATTTATTTGTTAAGGTGGCTTAACACCCTTTGTGAGCAAGGAGCCTGTATACCTGTCCCTATGTAGATGAATTCTACTCCTTGCATAACACTGCTTTATAGTGATTCTTTCACAGTGATTCCAATCTCCAGAGAGAGAGGCAGTAAAGTGCTACGGATGGCTCATATTATCACACTAGAGCAGGCTGTTAAATTACCAGGAATTTTTAAAGCTAATTTTAAAATATAGCTATTATTAAAAGTTAACTTATATCAACTTACGCTTAAATTATGTTTTAAAAAGTAATACTTAAAACTCATCACTTCGTAATTATTTTAATATATTTTACTGTAATCTATACTCGAGGATATTTATACCTATTTAATCTCTATGGTAGAAATATTACACATTAGTAGCTTAAAATTGACCATAGAAAGAGTATTTACACCATCACACAAACTGGCAAAATGTTATACATCAAAGATAGATTTATTATTTTGCTGACAGTCTAAACTTAAATGACAGAGAGCCAATTATACTTCAAAAAACTGGAAAAAAAACAAAATGATGGAGAAAATGTTAATAATGCAGATTAAACATAAAAGTATGTTATAGAGGGACGTTTGCTTCTGGCCAAAATGGAATAACAGAGACTGAATTTGACCTCACACTTGAAACAACCAAAAGATGAGACAAACATATGACACGATGGTTTTCAGGACTCTGGACGCTAGCCAACGAAGGACAGTTATCTCTGAGGATAGGAAATAAGTGAGGAGAATTCTATGACTGTCTGAGATTACTGCCTTTAGAGAGTTTGCAAGCCATATAAATAGGGAGAGGAAACTGAGGCAGAGTCTGACAGACTCCCTGTGATGAGGAGATAGAGCTCAGGGTACAGGGAAAGCAAGGCAGCTGGAGATATCAGGATAGAGTACTGGGCGAGAGAGAGAGTTCCAGAGAGAGAGAACTCCAAATATATCATAGGGTTCTCCACAGGTATTAAGGGGAACACAGATCAGTACATGTATATAAGAAGACAATTCAAGGCCAGAGAAAGAATCACCTGAAGGGTTGAGAGAACATTCACTGGTGTTCACACAGAAAGGGGAATAGATTCTACTGCTACTAGCCAGACTCGAAACCTTCATATATTATGGGGCACTGGGGAGAAAGGTTTTACCTTGATAGTGAGAAATAATTAGCCCCAGACTAAACAAGTCTCTGGAACCATCTAACAAATTGTAAAAGTAAGACTGGAAAGGATCATTCTGTTTCCAAGTATCTTACCTGTGTCCCTAACAAAGCTGAAGAATATTTATAGGAGTATGGCAATATCTAGCATGGGAGAAGCACTTCTGCATGATGATATAAGAACCTCTGAAAATATGATCCTGCATAAAATCAATGAAAACACTGGCAAAAAATGTTAAAACTGACATTTTCAAGAGCTCTGGAAATTGATACAAGGCTTGCAATAATTTGAGGAGCATTTATTCCAGAAAAACAGCTAAATCTTGACAGGACCAGAGAGCATTTTACTTGCTCTAGTTCCATTGCCCACTTTCCAGATTTATTAGTTCAGTTCAGTCACTCAGTCATGTCCGATTCTTTGCGACCTCATGAACTGCAGCACACCAGGCTTCCCTGTCCATTACCAACTCCCAGAGTCTACCCAAACCCATGTCCATTGAGTCGGTGATGCCATCCAACCATCTCATCCTCTGTCGTCCCCTTCTCCTCCTGCCCTCAATCTTTCCCAGCATCAGGGTCTTTTCAAATGAGTCAGCACTTAGCATCAGGTGGCCAAAGTATTGGAGTTTCAGCTTCAACATCAGTCCTTCCAATGAACACCCAGGACTGATCTTTCGGATGGACTAGTTGGATCTCCTTGCAGTCCAAGAGACTCTCAAGAGTCTTTTCCAACACCATAGTTCAAAAGCATCCATTCTTTGGCTCTCAGCCTTCTTCACAGTCCAACTCTCACATCCATACATGACTACTGGAAAAACCATAACCTTGACTAGACAGAGCTTTGTTGACAAAGTAATGTCTCTGCTTTTTTAATATGCTGTCTAGGTTTGTCATAGCTTTTCTTCCAAGGAGTAAGTGTCTTTTAATTTCATGGCTGCAATCACCATCCACAGTGATTTTGGAGCCCCCCAAATAAAGTCAACCACTGTTTCCACTGTTTCCCCATCTATTTGCCATGAAGTGACGGGACCAGATGCCATGATCTTAGTTTTCTGAATGTTGAGCTTTAACCCAACTTTTTCACTCTCCTATTTCACTTTCATCAAGAGGCTCTCTAGTTTTTCTTTACTTTCTGCCATAAGGGTGGTGTCATCTGCATATCTGAGGTTATTGATATTTCTCCCAGCAATCTTGATTCCAGATTTATGGTAGCCTTGAAAACCTGCAACCTCAGAACCACAGTGACTGAAAAAGTCAGCAGTCTAGTAGTCATTTATAGATGACAGAATGGATTTGGAACTCACCAAATGCCCATCCCTATAGATTTGTCACTATTTGATCTGCCTGGCAAATCTCTAGAAACCTCCATTCTTAGGGTTTGTCTTTATCTGACTTTACTTCAGAGCTTTCTCCGTGAAGAAAGTCCCATCCCCAGACTGTCAAAAAATCAGCTGCAATTGTTTAACACTATAGTTCCTTAGACTTCCTAGGTGGTGTTAGTGGTAAAGAACCAGTGGTAAAGAACCCGCCTGCCAATGCAGGAGACCTAAGAGATGCAGGTTCAATCCCTGAGTTGGGAATATCTCCTGGAGGAGGGCATGGCAACCCACTCACTCCAGTGTTCTTGCCTGGAGAAGCCTATGAACAGAGGAGCCTGGCAGGCTATGGTCCATAGAGTCACAAAGAGTTGAACATGACTGAAGTGAATTAGCATGATTTAGTACGATAGTCCCCTGAGTTAGTTAGGGCAAACAAATGACTGTTCAAAAACTAAAAGTAAAATACAGGAAATGAGATATCCACAGGGGTCTTTGAAGATCTCTGAAAATGTCCTCAGAATCTAAAAGGTGATGCACATATTCAATGTTGTGCATATGCACAGAAAAGACCTGAGAAAACTCTAATCTCTCACATAAGACAGACCTGGAGGCTCTGCACAGTCAGGAAGTAAAGTTTAAGGCATAATTGTTAACTGCCTCCCATGATATTGAAGGCTTTCCCCAACACACACAGAGCCCTATGGCAAAAGCTGGGTTAATTAGTAGCACTAAGCTAACTGAGCATCGACTTTGGTGGCCACATACAACACAGAATACAAACTTTATAGAATTGGTACAGGAAATTCACTAAATAGCAGCAACAAAAACAACAACAAATAGCAACAACATCAAACACTGGATAGGAGAGTAATATAATTTCACAGCTGCCACAAAATGTTATTTGAAATGTCCTGTTTTCAACAAAAATTTCTAGACACACACAAGAACAGGGCAGTATTTAACACATATACAGGGAAAATAATCCGATAGGAAATGGCCCAAAGGAAGTCCCATAACTGGACTCCTAGACATAGACTTAAGTTGGCTATTATAAATATGTTACATGAAAGGAAACCATGTCTAAAGAATTAAAGAAAAGTAAGATAAGACTGTCTTACCAAACAATATAGAAAGAGATATAAATTAAAAAAAAAAAACAACAGAAAATTTGAACTTGAAAAGTATAGCAACTAAAATGAGTTCACTAGAGGGGCTTGGCAGATTTTGACCTGACCAAAGAGAATCAGTGAACTTGAACCTAGATCAATTGAAATTATCCAGTATGGAGAACAGAAAGATGTGGGGTGGGAGGTGGGAGGGGGGTTCATGTTTGGGAGTTCGTGTAAAAAAATAAATAAATACAAAAAAATAAAAATAAAAAAAAAAGAAAGAACATAAAACGTGGAAAAGTGAACTAAAGTCTCTGAAAGAAATTAAATATCTACATAAAAGGAAGTATATCCCATGTTCATAGATACAAAAACTTAATATAAGATGCTGATGCTTCCCAAATTGATCAACAGTTTCAATGCAATGCCTATCCAATCCCAGTTGGCTTTTCATAAAAAACTGATGAACTCATCCTAAAATTTATGTGGAATTGCAGGAGACCTAGAATACTCAAAAACATCTTGAAAAAGAAGAACAAAGTTTGAGGACTCACTGTTCTTTATCTCAAAACTTATTACCAGGAAACAGTGATTAGAACAGTGTGGCACTGCCAAAAGGATGGACACATAAATTAACGGAATAGAGTTGGAAGTCCAGAAATAAGCCGTGTATCTCTGGCAAATTATTTTTTAACAGGGATGTCAAGACCATTCAATATGGATAGAATAGTCTTTTTATAAATGAATCTGGGACAACTGAAAAAAATTTAAAAAATAACTCAAAATGAATCAAAGACCTAAATGTAAATGCTAAAACCATAAAACTCATAGAATAAAAAATACTGGTAAATCTACACAGCCTTGAATTTGGCAAAGGATTGCAGAACAAGCAACAGTAGGAAAAATAGATAAATTAGATTTTGCGAAAGTTGAAAATGTCTATGCTTCAAAAGTTGCTACCAAGAAAGTGAAAAGATAACCCACAAAATGGGGAAATATATTTGCAAATCACATATCTGATAAGGGATTTGTACCTAAAATATATAGAACATAAAACTCACTAATAAAAAGACAAATAACCTATTTGAAGAATGGGCAAAAGACTTAAATAGACATTTCTTTAAAGAGAATATACAAACGGCCAATAAGTACATGAATAGATCTTCAACATCATTAGTCATCAGGTAATGCAAGTCTAAACAACAATGAAATACCACTTTCCTCCCACTATGTTAGCTATAACAAAAAGTAAAGATAATAACAGGTGTTGATGAGGATGCAAAAAAATCAGAATCTTCATACAATGCTGTTGGGCATGTAAAGTGGAGCAGCCACTTTGGAAAATAGTGACAGTTCCTCAAATGGTTAAAAACAGAGTTACCATATGACCTAGCAATTTTACTCCTAGGTATATACTCAAGAAAAATGAAAACATATGTTCACACAAAAACTTGTACATGAATGTTCATAACAGCGTTATTCATAGCTGAAATGTGGAAACCACCCACTTGTCCATCAACTAATGAGTATATAAACAAAATATGGTTATATCCATACTATAAAATATTATTTAGCCATAAAATGAATGAAGTGCTTATACTTTCAACAACATGGATAAACCTTGAAAACATTGTGCTAAGTAAAAGAACTCAGTCAGAAAATGCAACATAATATATGACTCCGTTTTAATGACATGTTCAGAAGAGGTAAATCCTTAGAGGCAGAAAAGGAGATTCATGGTTGCTTAGGGCTGAGAGAGATGGGGGACTTGGCAGATGATTATTTTTGAGGTGAAGAAAATGTTCTAAAATTTACTGTAGTGATGGTTGCATGTATTTGTGAACATACTAAAAAAAACAGTGAATTGAATAAGTGAGTGATTTGTATGCATATCATATAGAATTATATCTCAATGGGCTTCCCTGGTGGCTCAGATGGTAAAGCGTCTGCCTGCGATGCGGGAGACCTGGGTTCGATGCCTGGGTCGGAAAGATCCCCTGGAGAAGGAAATGGCAATCCACTCCAGCACTCTTGCCTGGAAAATCCCATGGACGGAGGAGCCTGATAGGCTACAGTCCATGGGGTCGCAAAGAGTCGGACACGACTGAGTGACTTCAGACTCAGACTCAGAAAGCAATTTTAAGATACAGGTTAAGACATTGAAGATATATAAAAGAAGCAAATTGAACTTCTATTAGAAATGAGAAATACAGTATCTTTGGTGAGTACTACACTGTATGAGATAAATGGTGAAAAAGAAGAGATTAGATGAAGAAAACGTTAGTTAACTTGAATATACAGCAATAAAACTACCCAAACTAAGACTTTCATCAATGAGCCTGGACAGCCAACTATGGAGAAATTCATCTGCCCCTCACCTAAGACATGGATTCTGGTTCCAGTTGTCCAAAAGATACCTTGGGACAATCCTGTAACTTCTCTGACTCTCAGTTCTCAAANAAAAAAAAAAGAAAGAACATAAAACGTGGAAAAGTGAACTAAAGTCTCTGAAAGAAATTAAATATCTACATAAAAGGAAGTATATCCCATGTTCATAGATACAAAAACTTAATATAAGATGCTGATGCTTCCCAAATTGATCAACAGTTTCAATGCAATGCCTATCCAATCCCAGTTGGCTTTTCATAAAAAACTGATGAACTCATCCTAAAATTTATGTGGAATTGCAGGAGACCTAGAATACTCAAAAACATCTTGAAAAAGAAGAACAAAGTTTGAGGACTCACTGTTCTTTATCTCAAAACTTATTACCAGGAAACAGTGATTAGAACAGTGTGGCACTGCCAAAAGGATGGACACATAAATTAACGGAATAGAGTTGGAAGTCCAGAAATAAGCCGTGTGTCTCTGGCAAATTATTTTTTAACAGGGATGTCAAGACCATTCAATATGGATAGAATAGTCTTTTTATAAATGAATCTGGGACAACTGAAAAAAATTTAAAAAATAACTCAAAATGAATCAAAGACCTAAATGTAAATGCTAAAACCATAAAACTCATAGAATAAAAAATACTGGTAAATCTACACAGCCTTGAATTTGGCAAAGGATTGCAGAACAAGCAACAGTAGGAAAAATAGATAAATTAGATTTTGCGAAAGTTGAAAATGTCTATGCTTCAAAAGTTGCTACCAAGAAAGTGAAAAGATAACCCACAAAATGGGGAAATATATTTGCAAATCACATATCTGATAAGGGATTTGTACCTAAAATATATAGAACATAAAACTCACTAATAAAAAGACAAATAACCTATTTGAAGAATGGGCAAAAGACTTAAATAGACATTTCTTTAAAGAGAATATACAAACGGCCAATAAGTACATGAATAGATCTTCAACATCATTAGTCATCAGGTAATGCAAGTCTAAACAACAATGAAATACCACTTTCCTCCCACTATGTTAGCTATAACAAAAAGTAAAGATAATAACAGGTGTTGATGAGGATGCAAAAAAATCAGAATCTTCATACAATGCTGTTGGGCATGTAAAGTGGAGCAGCCACTTTGGAAAATAGTGACAGTTCCTCAAATGGTTAAAAACAGAGTTACCATATGACCTAGCAATTTTACTCCTAGGTATATACTCAAGAAAAATGAAAACATATGTTCACACAAAAACTTGTACATGAATGTTCATAACAGCGTTATTCATAGCTGAAATGTGGAAACCACCCACTTGTCCATCAACTAATGAGTATATAAACAAAATATGGTTATATCCATACTATAAAATATTATTTAGCCATAAAATGAATGAAGTGCTTATACTTTCAACAACATGGATAAACCTTGAAAACATTGTGCTAAGTAAAAGAACTCAGTCAGAAAATGCAACATAATATATGACTCCGTTTTAATGACATGTTCAGAAGAGGTAAATCCTTAGAGGCAGAAAAGGAGATTCATGGTTGCTTAGGGCTGAGAGAGATGGGGGACTTGGCAGATGATTATTTTTGAGGTGAAGAAAATGTTCTAAAATTTACTGTAGTGATGGTTGCATGTATTTGTGAACATACTAAAAAAAACAGTGAATTGAATAAGTGAGTGATTTGTATGCATATCATATAGAATTATATCTCAATGGGCTTCCCTGGTGGCTCAGATGGTAAAGCGTCTGCCTGCGATGCGGGAGACCTGGGTTCGATGCCTGGGTCGGAAAGATCCCCTGGAGAAGGAAATGGCAATCCACTCCAGCACTCTTGCCTGGAAAATCCCATGGACGGAGGAGCCTGATAGGCTACAGTCCATGGGGTCGCAAAGAGTCGGACACGACTGAGTGACTTCAGACTCAGACTCAGAAAGCAATTTTAAGATACAGGTTAAGACATTGAAGATATATAAAAGAAGCAAATTGAACTTCTATTAGAAATGAGAAATACAGTATCTTTGGTGAGTACTACACTGTATGAGATAAATGGTGAAAAAGAAGAGATTAGATGAAGAAAACGTTAGTTAACTTGAATATACAGCAATAAAACTACCCAAACTAAGACTTTCATCAATGAGCCTGGACAGCCAACTATGGAGAAATTCATCTGCCCCTCACCTAAGACATGGATTCTGGTTCCAGTTGTCCAAAAGATACCTTGGGACAATCCTGTAACTTCTCTGACTCTCAGTTCTCAAAGACTTTTAAATGTTCATCAGGAGGGAATTAGAAAAAGAACATGAGGTACTCTCACACAATGGAATATGAAACTGCAGTTAAGAAGAATGATATAGATCTCAAAACAATGCTGAATGAAGAAAGCATACAGATGCAAACTCTGTGATACCTTTTAAAAAAGTTAAAACACACAAAAATAACACTACATGTTTTTATGCATGTAGAAGTATAAAAAATGGTCTGAAAGGAAAATCAGCAAACTGATAATAGTTCTTTCCTCTGAGGGGAAAAGAAGGGCACATGGAGGTGTCCCAGATTGAGCAGAGGCCATCAGCTTTATATGCAATGTTCTGTTCTAAATTTAAAACAATTTTAATTTCCATTTTTTACGTTTGGCAAATAGCTTTCTGAAATTAAAAATATATATATACTCTTTTTTGTTAAATGGAGAGGGTTAGACTCAGTAGTCCCTAAGATCCATTTGAGCTCTAAAATCTACAATTCTAAGACAAAAGGAGGAATTCAGTAGTGGAAGGTCACAACACTCTCAATATTCTCTTGGGAGGGGGCTTCAGACTTTTCCCTGGGATAAGTGGTTTATGTTTAAATGGCCCTGAGACAGGGGATGAACAACATGACCTTCAGGGCTTCGCTTTGGCTAACTTTCCCCTGAGAGATCAGAGCAGACCACCTTTAAGATCTATTCCAACACTGCTGCTGCTGCTGCTGCTGCTAAGTTGCTTCAGTCGTGTCTGACTCTGTGCGACCCCATGGATGGCAGCCCACCAGGCNTTAAATGGCCCTGAGACAGGGGATGAACAACATGACCTTCAGGGCTTCGCTTTGGCTAACTTTCCCCTGAGAGATCAGAGCAGACCACCTTTAAGATCTATTCCAACACTGCTGCTGCTGCTGCTGCTGCTAAGTTGCTTCAGTCGTGTCTGACTCTGTGCGACCCCATGGATGGCAGCCCACCAGGCTCCTCCGTCTCTGGTATTTTCCAGGCAAGAACATTGGAGTGGGTTGCCATTTCCTTCTCCAATGCATGCACGCATGCTAAGTCGCTTCAGTCATGTCCGACTGTGCAACCCCATAGATGGCAGCACACCAGGCTTCTCTGTCCACAGGATTCTCCAGGCAAGAATACTGGAGTGGGTTGCCATTTCCTTCTCCGATCCCAACACTGAGTATCTGTGAAAACAAGTGAAGATGGACTCCGCTATCTCGAATGATTCATTGCTTTCTGAACTCCTACAGAAACCCTGTCCTGCGTTTAATGTAGGAGTTGAGGATCAGAAGTGCTTGACTACCAGATGTCCTGCTACAGAGAGGTCACATTGTTTTGGATACTTCCGCCATGGAATCCTTCTTTTGACAGGAAAATCAAGAGAACATGTTTTCCCCGCAGAACTTTCTTCCCTTGCTTACTTTTTCTTTTACACTAACTGTTGCTGCTAATAGGAGCTGATTAAGCTGAATTTCTTTATCTTTGACGAGTAGACAAGGCCTTGTCTGAAATTAAAAGACCCAGACATCTGATTACCATTTATTGTGGTAAAAAGAACTAATTGCCAACTACTCTCTCACCCTCACTAGTTGTCTGTCTCTTTCCTCCTGTGTCTCTATCTCTTCCAGGTCAGCAATGCAGGGCTGTTAGATACCTTCAATCCTGAACGCTGAGGATGCTCTCTATCCCCCTGAATTTGATACATTCATTCCCGCCTCTAAAATAGTAGTCATGATGCATTTGGAATACTTCTTCCTTCTCCTCTGGGCCTAAGCCCAGTTATTCCTTCAAAAAGCCTTTCCTGACCATATCAGTGTACCTTGACCTCTCTTCCCTGAACTACTATGGCATAATAGCTATACCATATAGATAATCCTTATGTTACAATGTTTTGAATTATCTCACCATTTAAACAATATTAATCCTCTTTCTTCATCATCCCATTTCATAAATAAGGCTGGGAATTAGATGGATGGGTGATGATGGCCAAGGGCAGTGGTCTATTAGGGCCCAGATGTTCACATAGTCTTTCATCACTCTTAGTTTCTTCTCCCCATTTAGAGTGAGAATGTTAGGTTAATGTGTGGGTGGAAGACACACATGAGCAAATGAGCAAAGCTGATAGATAAATCAAGTTGATAAAGAAAAGCCCTTTAGGGTTCCTATGCATCATTTTCTAAGAACTTGGTGGCAATCTATCACTTCTAGATTCATTCATCAAATAAATAGGTCGGGTAGGTTTTATTAAAAAATGAATTTAGCTGCTGACTGGCTTTGCTACCTCATAGCCTGGGAATGTCTCTACTGGGTAAATTACAGATTTTTCAAAAGCTTATAAATGCCAAACTTATTTTTCCTAATACACAGAAGCCCAAAAGTATAGTTAGAATTTCAGTCTATGTGATGAATAATCTGCATCTTTTGTGTCTAAAAAAGCAGAAATCAATCAGTACCGCTGGTATCTTAGATTAGCTTTATAACTCAGAGAATTTATCATCAGTCTTCTTAGTTTAGTCACCCTGGATATCAGCCTGAAGTTGAAGTTGAGCATGGAGAATCCCAAGTCACAGCTCAGCAAATTCTCACAGTAATCAAATGAACCTAGGATATTAGGGGCAGAGATAGTATGATCATTGGGCAAGGAGAGCCTTTCCTAAGTTATTACCTTGAACATTCAAAACATAAGTTATGCTTGAGGATGGGGTGGGGGCAGATAGAAGTTGGAATGAGGGCTTACAAAAGGGCGTGAAAACTTTAGGGGGTGATGGATATGTTTATTATCTTAATTGTGGTGATGGTTTTACAAGTGTATATTTATATGAAAACTATCAAGTTGTACACTTGAAATATGTGGCATTTACTATATTTTAATTATACTTCAATTAAACTGTTGAAAATTACTTGATTTAAATTTTAAAACATTGCATTCACTCATTGAGACAAATACTCATAAGGTATAATTTTCACCTTGACCCCTATGGTTAATAAAATTGACTTTGGAGTTGGAGATACCTGTGGTTTTGTCATTTATTACCTGAATGACTTCTGAGTCACAGTTTCCCATCTAAAAATACAGATTGTAATGAGAGCACTTAATTCATATTTTCATGATTAAATGAGATAATGCATGGAAAACATTTAGTACAGTATTGAGCAGCAGTTAAGCCTTATAGAAATGACAGTAATTATTTTATCTGTAAATGTGATATTAATCTTGGGTGAGAACATACAAAATCACTGGCGGATTCCAAAAGCAGTCAATCATCTACTTTTATTAAATCTTCATTTTGTGGGCTGCTGCTGCTGCTAAGTCGCTTCAGTCGTGTCCGACTCTGTGCAACCCCATAGATGGCAGCCCACCATACAGCCCCATGAAATAGGCTCTGCTGTTGTCCTCAACTGACAGAAAAGGAAGCTGAGTACAGAACATTAACTGGCTTGTGTGGAGTCACACAGGACTCCTGCCTAGAGTCCTTGCAGAAGCCAAGAATGTGAGCCCAGTCCCCTTTGGGGCTGAGCCTAAGTTTTACGCTGCCTCTTCAGATGGAAGCAGAAAGAGTCACCAACGGATCCATTAGACAGTCAATCAGTAGAATCGAAACCCAACCTCTGTGTCACTACATCATATGTCCCTGATGCCCACGATCAGGAATGTGGGTGTAAAAGAAAAACAAGCTGTACTCCAGGCCAGGACTGAAAACAGAGACTGGTCAACGCCAACCTGAAAGCACTGTTTTGATGATCAAATGAAATATAACAGAATCCAAGGGTAATTGTCTAAAGTGAATGTTGGATACTCATTAATCAAGACCAGGGCTCTCCTTGGCCAGAAGGAGCAGTTGGGTTCAAACCTTCTTTCTCGTGGAATGTATGGCTTCTTCCTCCCAGATGGAGGCACTGTGCACAAACCCAACTTTCTATGGGTCTTTCTCACTATGAAGAAGGAAATGGAAATCCACTCCACTTTTCTTGCCTGGAGAATCCCATGGACAGGGGAGCCTGCTGGGCTACATAGGGTAGCAAAGAGTTGGACACGACCGAAGTGACTTAGCACGGATTCCCACCATGGGCCACCCACTCCAGTATTCTTGCCTGAAGAATCCCATGGACAAAGAAGCCTGGCGGTCGCACAGAGTCCATGGAGGTCACACAGAGTCAGACATGACTGAGCGACTATTTGGTTGGTTGGTTTCCCACCGTAATTCCCAATGCCAGTCTTCATTTCCCCCTGTCAAGGTTGCTCTAACACTTACCCTATGAGAAGGGAGAGTAACAGGGGGCGTCTTTCCCCAAATACATGCCCACAGAGAAAGTCTGGCCATGGCCTTGGCACACACCTGCCTGTGGATGACAAGAGGCCCACAGAACTTTGCCTCCTCTTACCAACCCTGGTTTCAAAATCTCCAATAAAGCCATTCTATGTGATGCTGTGGAATTCCCTGCTGGCACCTGACAGATGGTGACCACAAAGGGACTCACCTCACTGACAAGGATGTGGCTAAGTGCCCAGCACAGAGTGAGCCCTTATGGTCAATGTGTGCCAGCTGTCAAGGTGTCGTCACCATGATTGTCGTTGTCATCTCCACCATGAACGTGGCCATCACGTCCCCTCCCAGCCAACCGTTGCACCTGTCGTTTCCTCCCTGCTTCTGCCTGGGGGGTGGAAATCCCTGCAGACTGGAAAGGGGCAGGGGCCCTTTAAGAAAATGGCCCTCATGCTTCAGGGCTGCCTCAAAGAAATGTCAGAGGCTGAGTCTGCTCCCGAATGTAATGTGTCCTGTCAATCAGCCCTCAGACCGCAGACTTGCAAGGCCCATTGACGGAGACCCAAGAAGATTTATTTTGTCTCATTTAATTGCCCTTTTTGCTTTGTAAACATAAAGGTTGCAGCTTACGGTCTGACAGCTAGAGTAGCCTTTTTCTTCTCATAAAGAAAGATGACATTTGGGCTCTTAGAAATGTTTCCCTCAGTTCTAATGGTCTGCAACCCCCGTTGCCTTGTGCAAGGACTCTGAGGTTTCTCCAGAAAGACCCCAGTATTGCAGGAAGAAGGACCCCTTCCAGTGCCCAAAAGGGGGCTCTTGTCTAACACTCGGAAATGAATTGTCCAAGGAGATACACGTGCTGACAAGCAAGAGACTTTATTGGGAAGGGGTGCCCGGGTGGAGAGCAGGAGGGAAAGGGAACCCAGGAGAACTGCTAAGTCACGTGGTTCGCAGTCTTGGGTTTTATGGTGATGGGGTAAGCTTCTAGGTTGTCTCTGGCCAAGCATTCTGACTCTGGATCCTTCCTGGTGGTGCACGCATTGCTCAGCCAAGATGGATCCCAGCGAGAAGGGTTCTGGGAGGTGGTACGACACATGGCTTCTCCTTTCCACCTTTCCTGAACTGTTCTGGTTGGTGGAAGAGTTAGTTGGTGGCTCCTTAGTTCCGTGTTTCTTACGAGGACCTCCTCTCATAAAATAACTCACACAAATGATCACAGCGGTGCCTGGCCAGGGTGGAAGGTTTCAATCAATGTGTTTCCCTTAAGACCAGCACTGATATCAAATGGCTCCCGCACGCCCATTATCCCGGGGGAGTGGTTGTTTGTCTCTGGCCTCAGTTTTTCCTCTGTGAATTGGGGCTGATAGTAAGTGTTGGGAAAATCCTTTGGGGCAAGGCAGTGGAGTGGCTGAGAGCCAGTGCTAGAACCTAGAGTTCTTGGGTTCAAATCCCAGCTCTACCTTTGCTAGCTTTGTGACTAACTTCTCGGAGTCTCAGTTTCCTGCTCTATCAAAAGAGGACGCTTAAGGTAATGAGGTGGATCGGATGAGTTACTGTGAATGAAGTGCTTAGAAGAGGGCATGGGGCCTAGTCAGAGATGCACAGTGGGAGTTATTTAAATTAGCAAATGCTACATGCTTTGGGGCTTCCCGGGTGGTGCTAGTCATAAAGAATTTGCCTGCCAGTGCAGGAGTTACAACAGATGAGGGTTCAGTCTGGCCCAGGAAGATCATCTGGAGGAGGGCATGGCAACCCACTCCAGTATTCTTGCCTAGAGAATTCCATGGACAGAGGAGCCTGGCTCTGGAGTGGAGTGCCATTGCCTTCTCCACATTTTGTGGGCAGATCCACATAATTGATGGGGCTTCTCAGGTGGCACTAGTGGTAAAGAACCTGCCTGCCAATGCAAGAGATGCAAGAGACTGCTTTAATCCCTGAATCGGGACGACCCCCTGGAAAAAGGAACGGCAACTCACTCTTGCCTGGGAAATCCCATAGACAGAGGAGCCTGTGGGCTATAGTTGATAGGGTCACAGAGGCAGACACGACAGAAGCAACTTGCATGCACTGCATAACTGAAACTGGGTTGCCATTCCCTTCTCCAGGGGATCTTCCTGACCCAGGGATCAAACCCATGTCTCCCACATTGCAGGCAGATTCTTTACCGCCTGAGCCACCAGGGAACCCACTGGGAAGTAAAAAGGTAAGAAAATCAGACCCCACACCCCCAACCTCACTGAGCTAATAAATTGAATGGGAGAGATGGAACATGTGTTTGAATGAGATTGTACCAAAGTATGTACAGTCTTTGTATACAAAAGTATGTACATCTTTGTATACAAAGATGTCCTGATGTAAGTAGGAGAGTTGATGCAAGTAATAGTAAGGGGAGGGTGTGGGCAGGGCTTCCTGGGGAGTGCAGGATGAGAGTTCACCCTACTGAGGAACAGTGTGGGCTTTGTAGTCAAACAGAAAGGGGGTTTGAGTCCCACCCTTACTGCTTAGCTGGGAGAGCCCGAGTGAGTAACTGCAGCTTCCTGAATCTCAGTTTCGTACATGGAGATACTAATGTCTTCTTCCTTAAGGTTGTTGTGAAGATTAGATTAGGTAATACATTTTTAGCACTTGGCACAGAGCCTACAATATAGTAAGCAAAGCATTTAACAAAATGTGAGCAAGCTCATCATTGTATCTCCAAATCTCAGGATTCTTTTTCACTTTTATTTCACCACATTTTTTGCCACCATATAAATGGGAGATTTCTACAGAAGAATCCTAGGCAATTTCATTAACCAAAGTACTCCTGATGTGCCTGCAGTGTCGCAGGTTCTCAGCAGTCCTCATGATTTCTGCCCTTTTGAATTCCACTTAACCATTCTAGCCGGTAATTAGAGCTAACACTTACATGGTTCTATGACACAATATTTTGGGTCAAACAATGTAGGACATTTTAGAGACTACCCACTGCCCCCAAGTCTTGCTGTGCCTGGGTGCATTAGTCAGCTTGGGCTGCTGTAACAAAATACCATAGACTGGGAGGCCTAAACAACAGAGCTTTATTCTTTCACATTTCTGGAGGCTGGAAGTCCAAGATCAAGCTGCTGGCCCATTCAGTTCCTGGTGAGGACCGTCTCCCTGGTTTCCTAGAAGGCCACCTTCTCACTGGGTCCTTACATGATGGAGAGAGGAAGCAGACTCCCTGATATCTTCTCTTATAAGGACACTAGTCCTATCACTGGGCTTCCCAGGTGGTGCAGTGCTAAAGAATCCACCTGTCAATGCAGGAGACACAAGAGATGCAGGTTCTATCCGTGGATCAGGAAGCTCCTCTGGAGAAGGGACTAGCACTCCTGTATTCTGGCCTGGAGAATTCCATGGACAGAGGAGCCTGGCAAGCTACAGTATATGGGGTCACAAAGAATTGGAAACCACTGAGAAACTAGCACTTTCACTTTAACTTTCATCCCTGGGTCAGGAAGATCCCCTGGAGAAGGCAATGGCTACCCACTCCAGTATTCTTGCCTGGAAAATCCCATGGATAGAGGAGCCTGTCAGGCTATATAGTCCATAGGGTGACAAAAAGTTGGACATGACTGAGCATGCACACATTAAGTATGGTCCTGTCATGAGGGCTCCACCTTCATAACCTCATCCAACCCTAATCACCCCCTAAAGGCCTAATCACCAATCATCATCATATTGGGAGTTACAACTTCAATATATGATTTTGGGCAGGGGGGACACAATTCCATCCATAGCACCAAGCTGCCAATTTATGTTCAGTTCAGTTCAGTTGCTCAGTCGTGTCCGACTCTTTGTGACCCCGTGAATCGTAGCACGCCGGGCCTCCCTGTCCATCACCAACTCCCAGAGTTCACACGAACTCATGTGCATCGAGTCGGTGATGCCATCCAGCCATCTGATCTTCTGTCGTTCCTTTCTCCTCCTGCCCCCAAACCCTCCCAGCATCAGAGTCTTTTCCAATGAGTCAACTCTTCGCATGAGGTGGCCAAAGTACTGGAGTTTCAGCTTTAGCATCACTCCTTCCAAAGAACACCCAGGACTGATCTCCTTTATCAAGTAAATGAAAAGAGCAATTTTGTAGTTTTTTAGGCCCCCAACTTTGAGTTACCTAGCAGTTAGGAGTCCTGCTTTGCATACATGTGGTCCAGGTTTGACTCTTGGTGTTGGAATACTGGCCTGGTAAAAAGTGGGCCCTCCACTTCTGGCTTTCTTGCCTGGAAATTCCATGGATAGAGGATCCTGGTGGGCTATAGTCCATAGGGTCACAAAGAATCAGACACGACTGAAGTAACTAAACAACAACAATGGCAACAAGTAATCACAGGACTGTGATTCCCTGGTGGCTCAGTGGTAAGAGTTCGCTTGCCAGTGCAGGAGATGTGGGTTTTATCCCTGGGTCAGAAGGATCCCCTGGAGAAGGAAATGGCAACCCAGTATTCTTGCCTAGAGAATCCCATGGACAGAGGCACCTGGCAGGCTGTAGTCTACGGGGTCGCAAAAGTGTCGTGACTTAGCCACTAAACAACAGAAAGACAGTGGAGTGGAGCAGTTTGAACTCAGATTCCTGAGCAGAATTTCCTGAGTTTGAAATATAGCTTTGCTACTTATCAGCTGTGAGACTTCAAAGAACTTAATTATCCTCTCTTTGACTTAGTTTCCTCATCTCCAGAATGGAGATAATACCATACAAACATACCTTATAGGGTTGTGGTGAGGATTCAATGAGTTAAGAAAGCAAAGAGCTTAGAACCTAGGAAGCGCTCATTATTGTTAACTGTTCTTATCCATTAGAAAGCAGCCTCCATGACGTTGGGGATTTTTGTTTGCTTTGCTCACTGGCCTGTCTCAAGCACATAGACTAGCACCTGGTACACAGAAGGTGCTCAGGAAATATTTGTTGAATACATGAATGAATCTTTAATTCCTTTCTCTCTTTTGAACCTCATATTCAATCTATCAGTTCTACTTTCAGAATAGAGCTACAATTTGACCAGTTTTCACTGCCTTTACTACCATCTGGTCAATATCCTCCATCTCCTTTCAGCTGAATGATCACAACAGTATTCTAATTGGCCTTACTATTTTTTCCTTTTTCCTCTGAAAACCTGCTTCCTTCTCCCTGCCCAAAGTCTTGTCTTTGAACAGCACTATGAATGATCCTTTTTAAACATACATAAGATTACACTGCTCCTCTACTCAAAACCCTCCCATGACTCCCAGCTCATTCACAGCAAAGGGCAAAATGTTTACCTGATCTGTTTTTACCTACCGCTCTGATCTCATCTTTTAGTATTTTCCCTTTGGTTTGTTGCATTCCAGCCACACTGGAACAGAACAGAATTTCTGTAACACACCAGGCACATACTCCTGCCTCAGCATCCTCACACTTGCTTTTTCTTCTGCCAGGAATGCTCTTCTCTCCAGATATGCCCTTAGGTCACTTCCTCACTTCCTTCAGCCCTCTGCTTAAATATTGCTACTGGAGACATCATGTCTGATCATCCTATGTAAAACAGCATCCTATGCAAAACAGCTACGCCCTAGCCACCTTACTCTAGTTTAGTTTTCTCCATAGCACTTTTCATCACCTGACCTACTGAGTATTTGTTGATTAGCGACATTCTGTCTTACCTCTCCAAAATGGCATCTCTAATAGGGCAGGTACTTGGGCAGGTTTGTTCACTGCTGCATCACCAGTGACTGGATTATTTTGCTTCTTCAATAAATATTTGCTGAATGAATGGATCAATGGTCTTTCAAAAGTAATGTCCTTCACTCAAGTTTTCTTACTCTAAGGAACAGCTTATATTCTGTATAACCTCATTCCAGGGCCAGCTATATTTGGCTTTGATTACTGGAGAGGGGAAAAAAGAAATAATTTTTCCTTGATAAAATCAGTTTGATAGGCAAATTATAGGAAAATATAGGGTTCATGGGGGGAGATATTAACAAAAGTCCTTGAGGATGAAAATTTGGAGGGGCAAGTGTCCTACTATGGCATCACTCCTCTGTACTGTGAGCCTAGTTAAAACCTTGCCATCCTGAGGCCATAAATACTGAGGGTCAGCTCCCTTTGGTTGCATTTAAAAATCATTCTGAAGAGTCTGTTCCATTTTTTTTTAAAGTAACATCTTTCAAAAGACTCAAACTTTTAACAGTATTTTCTGGAAAAATGGTTTTTTTTTTTTTTTTTGGCAGTGGAGGATGGGGGCAAGGGAAGAGACAAGTAGACATTTATATAACATTAATTACATAGAGCAACAAAAATCTTTTAAAATAAGAACGCCTTCTCTATTCTGACTTTTTTCCTTTGGAAGTAAAACCTTGGAAAATAATTAATGACAACTTTATTTTTAAAAATTGATGAATAGCAAATGAAGCAACTGACAAACAACTAATCTCAAAAATATACAAGCAACTTATACAGCTCAATTCCAGAAAAATAAACGACCCAATCAAAAAATGGGCCAAAGAACTAAATAGACATTTCTCCAAAGAAGACATACGGATGGCTAACAAACACATGAAAAGATGCTCAACGTCACTCATTATCAGAGAAATGCAAATCAAGACCACAATGAGATACCACTTCACACCAGTCAGAACGGCTGCGATCCAAAAGTCTGCAAGCAATAAATGCTGGAGAGGGTGTGGAGAAAAGGGAACCCT
>SJYX01021275.1:355424-377501 GCA_006410675.1 Oreotragus oreotragus | reverse complement strand
AATTAGAAGACGCTTACTCCTTGGAAGAAAAGTTATGACCAACCTAGATAGTATATTCAAAAGCAGAGACCTTATTTTGCCGACTAAGGTCCATCTTAGTCAAGGCTATGGTTTTTCCTGTGGTCATGTATGGATGTGAGAGTTGGACTGTGAAGAAGGCTGAGTGCCGAAGAATTGATGTTTTTGAACTGTGGTGTTGGAGAAGACTCTTGAAAGTCCCTTGGACTGCAAGGAGATCCAACCAGTCCATTCTGAAGGAGATCAACCCTGGGATTTCTTTAGAAGGAATGATGTTAAAGCTGAAACTCCAGTACTTTGGCCACCTCATGTGAAGAGTTGACTCATTGGAAAAGACTCTGATGCTGGGAGGGATTGGGGGCAGGAGGAGAAGGGGACGATCGAGGATGAGATGGCTGGATGGCATCACGGACTCGATGGACATGAGTCTGAGTAAACTCCGAGAGATGGTAATGAACAGGGAGGCCTGGCGTGCTGTGATTCATGGGGTCGCAAAGAGTCGGACACGACTGAGTGACTGAACTGAACTGAACTGAACTGAACACTGAAGAAACACATGAAAAAATGCTCAGCATCACTCATTATCAGCTAAATGGAACTTAAAACCAAAAGGAGGTACCATCTCACTGTGGTCAGAATGGCTGTTATCCAAAAATCTACAAACAGTAATGCTGGAGATGGTGTGGAGAAAAGGAAGCCCTCTTACATTGTTGGTGGGAATGCAAATTACTTTAGCCACTATGGAGAACAGTGTGGAGATTCCTTAAAAAACTGGAAATAAAACTGCCATAAGACCCAGCAATCCCACTGCTGCACATACACACCAAGGAAACCAGAACTGAAAGAGACATGTGTACCCCAATGTTCATCGCAGCACTGTTTATAATAGCCAGGACATGGAAGCAACCTAGATGTCCATCAGAAGATGAATGGATAAGAAAGCCATGGTACATATCCACAATGGAATAATACTTGGCCATTAAAAGGAATACATTTGAATCAGTTCTAATGAGGTGGGTGAAACTGGAACCTATTATTCAAAGTGAAGTAAGTCAGAAGGAAAAACATCAATACAGTATACTAATGCATATATATGGAATTTGGAAAGATGGTAATGATAACCCTATATGCGAGATAGCAAAAGAGACACAGATGTATAGAACAGTCTTTTGGACTCTGTGCAAGAATCAGTTCTAATGAGGTGGGTGAAACTGGAACCTATTATTCAAAGTGAAGTAAGTCAGAAGGAAAAACATCAATACAGTATACTAATGCATATATATGGAATTTGGAAAGATGGTAATGATAACCCTATATGCGAGATAGCAAAAGAGACACAGATGTATAGAACAGTCTTTTGGACTCTGTGCAAGAAGGCCAGGGTGGGATGATCTGAGACAACAGCATTGAAACATGTACATTTTCATATGTGAAACAGATTGCCAGTCCAGGTTAGATGCATGAGACAGGGTGCCCAGGGCTGGTGCACTGTAATGACACAGGGATGGGATGCTTCGTGTGGTGGGAGGGGGCTTCAGAATGGGGAACACATGTAAAACCATAGTTGATTCAAGTCAATGTATGGCAAAAACCACTACATTATTGTAAAGTTGTTAGTCTCCAATTAACATAAATATTTTTAAAAAGAATTTGCCTAATGAGAAATTTGTCTTTTCAACAATCTATTGTTGTGTATTTTAATAAAAATATGCTACCTTATAATAGACTCAGTTTTTGATATAACATCTGCAAATGAAAGTAATATAATATTTTATCATTTTACTGTGTCAGTTCACTTCAGTTCAGTTCACTTACTCAGTTGGGTCCGACTCTTTGCAACCCCATGAATCGCAGCATTCCAGGCTTCCCTGTCCATCACCAACTCCCAGAGTTCACTCAGACTTGTGTCTATCGAGTCAGTGATGTCATCCAGGCATCTCATTCTCTGTTGTCCCCTTCTCCTCCTGCCCCCAATCCCTCCCAGCATCAGAGTCGTTTCCAATGAGTCAACTTTGCCATTTCCTTCTCCAATGCATGAAACTGAAAAGTGAAAGTGAAGTCGCTCAGTCGTGTCTGACTCTTGGCGACCCCAGGGACTGCAGCCTACCAGGCTCCTCCATCCATGGAATTTTCCAGGCAAGAGGACTGGAGTGGGGTGCCATCGCCTTCTCCATGACCAAAACTAAGAGGACTGAATTTAGTATTTAGCTCCCTCATTGCTTAATCTCAAAACCTGAAAGTAAAGTTTGACTCCTCACACTCAAGTAGTGTGATCAACTTCTCCTGGACTGAGATTCATATGTTTTCACGGAGATTACTGAGACAGACTCTCAAAAGTCTCACATCTTCCACTTTTCAATCCTTTCCTTATATTTCAAGCAAAATGTTCATGACTTTTAAAACAAAGTTCCTACACAATTTTCTATTGTTCTTAAAATTAAAAAAAAAAATAGTCCTCTAGTCCTACAGACTATCTCTCCATCTCCATTCCCCTCTTTACTGAGCTCTGCTAGATTGTATTTCAGTTCCAAGCTTCCTGTCATTTAAAGTGTCAGAGATTGCCTCTCCAAGCTGAAGACACCCTCTCTCCATCCCCATGCTTCTCCTACTGTAAGAAATAATGAATTTTAATTTTCCTTCAATTTTAAGTACGATGCCACTTTTTAAGAGAAATATTTTCTAACATTATGCTGAAACTTGGTGCGTGCCTAAATCGCTCAATTGTGTCTGACTTTTTGTGGCCCCATGGACTGCAGCCCACCAGGCTCCTCTGTCCACGGGGATTCTCTGAGCAAGTATTGCCATGAAGTGGGTTGCCATGCCCTTCTCCAGGGGATCTTCCCAACCAGGGAATCGAACCCAGGTCTCTCACATTGCAGGGGGATTTTTTTTTACTGTCTAAGCCACAAGGGAACCCAAAATTTGGTGAATATGCTCATATATCTTTATAAAATTTATGAAAGCTATTTCTTTCTTGACAAAAAATAATGTATTTTGTTACTTCCCTTTTGACTGATATACTGAATAATTGATTGGCTAATAAAAGAATGTTAATGTTCAATGGAATTTATAATTAATATTTTTATTTGCATGACACTATGCTCCCTGGTGGGGCTCCCTGGTGACTCAGAGGTTAAAGCATCTGCCTCCAATGCGGGAGACCCCGGTTTGATCCCTAGGTCGGGAAGATCTCCTGGAGAAGGAAATGGTAACCCACTCCAGTATTCTTGCCTGGAGAATCCCATGGATGGAAGAGCCTGGTAGGTTACAGTCCACCGGGTTGCAAAGAGTCGAACACGACTGAGCGACTTCACCTCAGTTCACTTCATGCTCCCTGGTAGTTCAGCTGGTAAAGAATCCACCTGCAATGCAGGATACCCCAGTTCAATTCCTGGCTTGGGAAGTTCTCCTGGAGAAGGGATAGTCTACCCACTTCAGTATTCTTGGGTTTCCCTGGTGGCTCAGATGGTAAAGAATCTGCCTGCAATGTGGGAGACCTGGGTTTGATCCCTGGGATTGGAAGACCCCTTGGAGAAGGAAATAGCAACCCACTCCAACATTCTTGCCTGGAGAATCCCCATGGACAGAGGAGCCTAGCGGGCTACAGTCCATGGGTTCCCAAAGAGTTGGACACAACTGACCAACTAAGCACAGAACGTTATTTTCTCTATCTAGATGTATTTCATTTCTGAGTTTACCAGGAGCCAGTATATGTGTGGTGTGCTCAGAGTTAATAATTTGTAAAATCATAGGCAAAGGAGGCTCAAAGATGATGGTGGAGGCGACTCAGGTGACATACCTGGAGCCTCAAGCAGGATAAGAAGTGAGATCAAGAAGAACCTATTAGGGAGGAAATTTGAGTATGGAAAAAGTAGAGTTCCGAATGTGGCTAAGAAATGGTTTTATTCAGGATGAACACATTCAAGAATTTTAAAAATGAACGATTTCCCTCTGAGAGTGAAACAGTCTGGTGTTCAGTTTTATATTTGATGTTTTCTGGGAAACGATGAAGCTTCGCCATTGTTTTTCCTTCCTTTAGTGTCACACCACGGGTCTACAAAGTGGCAAGTGATAGCTTGGAGTCTAGGGATCTTGTGTGTGGTCCTGATGATAACCCTGCGTATCTTGCTTGCAAACTGTAAGTAATTGAGAAAATATCTGTTCTTATTACGATCAGTATATCAGCAACATGTTTCAATGATTTGAAATCAGGACTGAATTTTTACATTGTCTTAATATTTTATCCTAAAGAGAACTAATTACTGTCATGATTTTTGCCATAGTATTTTCTAGCAGAGAAGACCAAAACCAAAAAATATCAACTATTCCCATTCTATCTTCTAAAACTGCTGGTGAGTATTCTCTCTGTTCAGTCTAATTCTAATATTGATTACTGGGGCTAAAGAGTTTATTTTCCTGACATTCATAAAACTTTAGCCAATCATGATAGAAAAATATCATTTTATAGTATGGTCAGTTTTTCATTAAGGAATAATTAATACTGGGCAAAAGAAGATAATATTGGAGAATGTGAAAATACTCAAAGTGGTATGTGTGTAAGTATTGTTTGTGATTTGATTCTTATTAGGAGAAAAAAGGGATTTAAATTATATTGAGGTGAAAGTGTGAGAAATGGGTGAAGTATGTCTAAAAGGTAGAAAGAAAATAAGTGAAAAGCCAGGGAGTTGTGTCTCTTTAGCAATTTTTTTTTCTCGCTTTCTCTGATGGAGATGATTACCATTTTTGAAATTACAAGCATATATATTTTATATTAATATTTATTGTACATCCAGATTCAGTGGTCATGATATGGAAAGTTGTTTTTATTGCAAGTTTACTCAAATCCTTATCAGTAAATTCAGCACTTATAAAGAAAAAGATATATCTATTCCTAATTGAGCCTGTCTTTCCAGGAAGTTGGGATTTTCCCCCTTTGTTATCCTTTTGGGGAAATCATTGCATTTTCATGACAGGGTTGGATTTTCAAGAACAATGCATTTGCCAAGAAACAAACTGTCTTTACACACACACACACACACACATACACACACAAAAACAGAAGGGTAGGGCTCTTATATCAACCAAAAGCATTACCCATGAGTATTACCCATGAACATTCCTTCTAAGTAGTTAAAAATAAAAGAAAAATCATGACAATAATGGAGTAATTCAAGCATGACGTGAAAATAATTTAGCTATTGGAGAAGGAAGTGGCAACCCACTCCAGTATTCTTGCCTGGAGAATCCCAGGGATGGGGAAGTCTGGTGGGCTGCCGTCTATGGGGTCACACAGAGTCAGACATGACTGAAGTGACTTAGCAGCAGCAGCAGCATTCTCCAAGAAATTAGAGACAAACATTTATGAAAGGAGAAAAGTCAAAGTATGAAAAAGATGGAAGAAAGAACTAATTTCAAGTTTTATTAAAAGTAAATTCCCTGAATAAAAAGGGAACATCCCAATAGATTCAAGAAACAGGAGACTAGACAGCACAGCTACTAGTTTTTATTATAATCAATTATTGTTTTAGAACCTGTTTGATGGCTCTCAGAAAAAATAAAATCTATAAATGCCAAATATTAGCCATTTATATGGCTTGTGTTTTTTTTTCCTTTCATTCACCTGGTTTGTAAATTCAGTTCAGTTCAGTTGCTCAGTTATGTCCGACTCTTTGTGACCCCATGGACGGCAGCACACCAGGCCTCCCTGTCCATCACCAACTCCTGGAGTTCACTCAAACTCATGTCCACTGAATTGGTGATGCCATCCAAGCATCTCATCCTCTGTCATCCCCTTCTCTTCTTGCCTTCAATCTTTCCCGGCATCTGGGCCTTTTCAAATGAATCAGTTATTCTAATAAGGTGGCCAAAGCACTGGAGTTTCAGCTTCAAGATCAGTCCTTCCAATGAATATTCAGGACTGATTTCCCTTAGGATGGACTGGTTGGATCTCCTTGCAGTCCAAGGGACTCTCAAGAGTCTTCTCCAACACCATAGTTCAAAAGCATAAATTCTTCGATGCTCAGCTTTCTTTATAGTCCAGCTCTCACATCCATACAAGACTACTGGAAAAACCATAGCTTTGACTAGACAAACCTTTGTTGGGAAAGTAATGTCTCTGCTTTTTAATATGCTGTCTATGTTGGTCATAACTTTTCTTCTAAGGAGCAAGCGTCTTTTAATTTCATGCCTGCCGTCACCATCTGCAGTGATTTTGGAGCCCCCCAAAATAAAGTCTCTCACTGTTTTCATTTTTTTCCCATCTGTTCTCTATCAAGTGATGGGACCAGATCAATGATTTTAGTTTTCTGAATGTTGAGTTTTAAGCTAGCTTTTTCATTCTCCTCTTTGACTCTCACCAAGAGGCTCTTTAGTTCTTCGTTTTCTGCCATATGGGTGGTGTTATCTGTATATCTGAGGTTATTGATATTTCTCCTGGCAATCTTGATTCCAGCTTATGCTTCCTCCAACCCAGCATTTCTCATGATGTAATCTGCATAGAAGTTAAATAAGCAGGGTGACAATATACTGACTTGACATACTCCTTTTCCTATTTGGAACCAGTCTGCTGTTCCATGTCCAGTTCTAACTGTTGCTTCCTGACTTGCATACAGATTTCTGAAGAGACAGCTCAAGTGGTCTGGTATTCCCATCTCTTTCAGAATTTTCCACAGTTTATTGTGATCCAAGAGTCAAAGGCTTTGGCATAGTCAATAAAGCAGAAATAGATGTTTTTCTGGAACTCTCTTGCTTTTTCAATGATTCATCGGATATTGGCAATTTGATCTCTGGTTCCTCTGCCTTTTCTAAAACCAGCCTGAACATATGGAAGTTCATGGTTCACGTATTGCTGAAGTTAGCTATGGTTTTGTTTAAAACTTGCCCAGAAATGTTACCCAAAAAAATGCTTATTTTGCTTTCTACCTAATATCCATCTGTATAACAGACAGGAAAATATGGGAATTGTGTTCAGTTCAGTTCAGTTCAGTCGCTCAGTCATGTCNAGACAGACGGAAAGCCTCCTCAGGGTCTAGCTGACATTCTAAATCACAAATACTTATGGCACTGTTGCTATGAGGAGATCTTCATTCCAGTTCTAACTCAGCACACACCCCAAAAACACACAGAAACAACTTACTTTAGGCTATCAAGTATATATGCGTGCTAAGTCGCTTCAGTCCTGTCAGACTCTTTGCAGCCCCATGGACTGTAGCCCACCAGGCTCCTCTGTCCATGGGATTCTCCAGGCAAGTAGACTGGAGCGGGCTGCCATCCCCTTCTCCAGGGGATCTTCCCGACCCAGGGATCGAACCCACATCTCTTATGTCTCCTGCACTGGCAGACTGGTTCTTTCCCACTAGCACCACCTGGGGAGCCGACTGAGTATATATCAATTAACAGAAATGGGTATAATAAAATCTAATTCTGAAATGAGCTTTTAAAAAAACTACGTCAACTCCATCAATAATTAAGATGCACAGAAAACGAGGAGGAAGGAAAATACACATGCAAAGAAAGAAAATACACATGAAAATATGCATTGGGAGAATAGCATTGAAATTTATATACTATCATGTAAGAAATGAATTGCCAGTCTATGTTCAGTGCAGGATGCAGGATGCTTGGGGCTGGTGTATGGGGATGATCTGGAGGGATGATGTGGGGTGGGAGGTGGGAGGGGGGTTCATGTTTGGGAGTTCATGTAAAAAAATAAATAAATACAAAAAAAAATAAATAAATAAAAATTGATGACATTCTAACTTAAAAAAAATTATAGTGGGCAAATGGTAGGAAAATTTTTTACAAACCTAAAAGCTATTGACAAGGTTATTGAAGCTTGGGATTATTTAAGTTTGTTGAAACTCCAAATAAAATGTTTGATTCATAGATCTTGGCTTGGGGCTATGAGTTTCTATTCTGGAGAAGAAACGATTCAAATATTAGGAATATGCTGGTCTTCCCGTCTATGTTAAACCAGATGAGTCACAATGAGCTTTGAGTGGGGTGGGGGAAGCTCTGCTTTTACCAAGCACAAGTCAACCAGGACTCTGAGCTGCTTCCTGAGGTTTTGCACACAGTGGCTAACAGTCAGGAAGACTGCCAGACTGAACAATTCAGGGCAGTCTTCACCTTCTTTGCTTTTGACCCAAATTATAATTACCAGGGAGGAGAGGCAAGGCAGTTGCCCAGAACTCAGGATTGGGTGTGAGGAAGGGGAAAGCAAGTAGGCCCACTGTTTTCTAGAGAAAGTTTATTTTTAAAATTTTGTTTATTTAATTTTGACTGTGCTGGATCTGTTGCTGTGTGGGCTTTTCTCTAGCTGTGCTGAGTGGATGCTACTCTCTAGTGGTGCATGGGCTTCTTACTGCAGTGGCCTCTCGTTGTGGGGCATGGGCTCTAGGGTATGCAGGCTTCAGTACTTTAGCCTCATGGGCTCAGTAGTTGTGGCTCATGGGCTTAGTTACTCGGAGGCATGTGGGATCCTCCTGGATCAGGGACTGAACCTGTGTTTCTTGAACCTCCAGGCACGTTTTTTACCACTCAGCCACCAGGGAAGCCCGGGGCCACTGTCTTCTAAACCACACCTCACCTGAATGATACTTCCTAGATGTCTAGGAAATATCCTTGGTAGCAGACATCCCATAACACAGACGCAGCTTCCCCTGCATCCGGCAAGTCTATCCGGGCGAGGCCCTCTTGGTGGGACACAAGTGCACCTTGTGGCCCCACTTTCTCCTCTGAATGGCACCACTGTTCCTTGAGCCTAGTGCCTACAGTGTGTCTCTGCTCTCCTCAGCAGTTCCTTCCCAATTTTTCACCCATATATACCTCCTGCTCATTCTGATTGCCTAGATTGTGGAACGAAAAGGACAAACCAACCACTCCAAGCCACTTATATGTGAAGCCTCCTGTGGTTTTGATGTTCAGTGCGGATGTCATTAGAGAGTTGAGGTGTATGTGGCTCCACCACTTGCGGTACGATGTTTCAAGACTCTTAGACTCTTGTCATGGTGTTTTTCAAACTTTCCCCAAGTTGGACAGGTAGACGGTATATCTTATACATGTGAATAGACAGCATGCTTTAAACACTCCTTCATTTGTTTTAATATAATAAGGTTTGGGATCCAACAATCAGTCAGAGTATCTATGTATAGCATTTTGGAAGCAGAAAGAAATCGGAAACAACCGTTTTGATTCCATGCTAATCAGCTTGAATGCAAGCAGAGTAATTAAAGAACCTTTCTACTATTTCCACTTCCTCCTTCACCACAAAGAGTTCAGTAGGATACAAAATGACTGGTCTTATAACCTTCAAATAGATCTAGGTCATTGAAATGAAGGCAAGACTGAGGAACCATTGCTAACTGCAAGGAACTAAAGAGGCATAACAACTAAATGCAACTCATGATTCTGAAGTGAATATTTCTTCTCGAAAGGACACTAATAGGGCAGCTGGCAAAACTTGATTGGGAGCTTTAAGCATTTAGTTGGCACCGATGTTCAGATGTTCATTTCTTGATTTGTTGGTTGTATTGTGATTATGTAGAGGGATGTCCTGGTTTGCAGGAACTGCAAATAATTCATGAGTAGTGAGCACTGGCATGGCAATTTATACACAGAAGGGCCAGGAAAATAAGGTTCTTTTCCCCTCTTCTTGTAACTTTTATAAAGCTTTTTGTGTTAAAATATATATTATACACCAAGGTGGGGAGTGGGGGTATGAGTTCAGTGGGAGTCAGTCATTCTAAGAGCCCTGTAAACAGAGGATGTTGATAGCTATTCCTTCTCCCTTGGGACTTAAGTAAGACTACAGACTAATGATGTGGGCATTCATTTCAGAAAGTGTGTGGGTGCCCACTACTAGTGCAGCAAGCACTGGGCAAGGTGCTGGCTGTATAATGGTGAGCAAAACCAGATGTGAGGCCTGCTTTCTTGGAGCTTCTGATCTCATGGGTGAGACAGACATTAATTAAGTAATTACATCAATCAGTATATAATTATAAACCAAGATAAATACTCTGAAGGAAAGGGACACAGTTCTAAGGAAATGTAAACTATAGCAGAGAGTTGATGAAGCCGCTATGAAGAAATAGAGCTTAAACTGAGATTTGAAGGGTCAGTGGGCATGAATGAGACAGAAAAAAAAATTGTATTCCAATAGAAAGAATATCAGACCCGAAGTGCTGTGGAGGAATAGAAACGAAGCCAGGGTAGCTGGAGTCTAGACTGCAAGGGAGAATTGGGAGATGAATCTGGAGGGTTCCATAGAGGTGTTTCTTAATGGAGGTGCATTGGCTTTGTTGTTCAGTTGCTAAGTCACGTCCAACCCTTTGCAACCCCATACATAGACTGCAGCATGCCATGCTCCCCTGTCCTTCACTACCTCCTTCACTATATTTCCGTATATACTCTTGGAATTAAAAAGGAGAAAGTCATTCCCTTTAAAAAATTATTCTGACTGCAATGCATAAAATGGAGGTTTTCCCCAGAGACCCTCTATTGTAAGGTTGTTAGAATCCAGAGGCTGCCTTGGGGTAGGTGGCAGAGGGGATAACTGTGCAAGATCTCACTAGATACTAATAGTAAAGCTTGAATGTGCATCTGTACTAGGAACTGTTTCTTAAATACTTAATATATACCAGGTTTATGATTTACATACATCATTTTATTTTATTCTTTGTGCTAACCCTGCAAAGTATTATGAGATCCTTATATTACAGATGAGAAAATGTAGCATCAGCGTTTAATGACTCAACAGCATGCAAATGATGATGATCTATATCCAGAGGCAGCTTCCCTGGTGGCTCAGTGGTAAATAACTTGCCTACCAATGCAGGACATGCTAATTCAATTCCTGGGTCAGGAAGACCCCCTGGAGAAGGAAATGGCAAACCACTCCAGTATTCTTTCCTAGGAAATCCTACAGACAGAGTAGCTTGGTGGGCTACAGTCCATGGGGTCACAAAAGTGTCAAGTGCAACTTAGTGACTAAACGACAACAGCATACCCAGAGGAGGGTAGCTGAAGTGTACATAAGAGGGAACAAGAACATAGCAGGTTACTGTGAGATACTTGAAATCCAGCCAGCAATATGGCTGAGTAGACTGGAACAAAGGCATGGTGACTTTTACTTTTATTTTTTTAAATATACTTATTTATTTTAATTGGAGGCTAATTACTTTACAATATTGTAGTGGCTTTTGTGGCATGGTGACTTTCAGAACCACTCAGCTCTGTAGTAATGACAACAACAAACAATAATATTAGTAGCTAGTGTTGACTGAGAGTTTTTATTAGAGGCCTGGCACTGTGCTTAGAGATTTGTTTCTATTATCTCATTTAATTCTTGCTCTGACCTTATGAGACAGGCACTGTTGGTATTTCCTCTTTATAGATGAGGATGCTGAGGTTTGGAGAGGTTAAGACATTTGCCCAAAGTCGTACAGCAAGTAAGTATGGAACCAGGACACTAAGCCAGGTCTATGTGACTCCTAAATGTGAGCTGTTAACCATTCTGCTATAGTGAGTAAATAGCAAAACCATCCCCAATTCTGGAATGGGTGGAATCTGTGTGGGATATATAGAAGCTTAAATGGAGGCCAGATAACAGAAGGTCAGGCTGAGGAGTTTGGATCCGATTATAGAAGCACTGGTAAGTCATTAGAGACATTAAAGCATTATTGGGGCTTCCCTGGTGGCTCAGATGGTAAAGAATCTGCCTGCAATGCAGGAGACTTGGGTTCGATTCCTGGGTTGGGAAGATTCCCTGGAGAAGGGAATGGCAACCCACTCCAGTATTCTTGCCTGGAGAANATTAGAGACATTAAAGCATTATTGGGGCTTCCCTGGTGGCTCAGATGGTAAAGAATCTGCCTGCAATGCAGGAGACTTGGGTTCGATTCCTGGGTTGGGAAGATTCCCTGGAGAAGGGAATGGCAACCCACTCCAGTATTCTTGCCTGGAGAATTTCATGGACAGACGAGACATTATTACTGATATTAGCAAAAAAAAAAAAAAAAGTTCTGGCAATGAATGTCATGTGTAAGATGCATTTTGATGGGGAGAGACAGGCAGGAATGGCTGCACAATTTGTGCATGTGTGGGTGCTCAGTCACTCAGTCATGTCCAACTCTTTGTGACCCCATGGACTGCAGTCTGCCAGGTTCCACTGTCCATGGAATTTTCCAGGCAAGCATACTGGAGTGGGGTGCCATTTCCTACTCCAGGGCATCTTCCTGACTCAGGGATCGAACCCAAGTTTCCTGCATCTCCTGCACTGGCAGGTGGATTATTTACTACCGAGCCACCTGAGAAGTCCCATATAATTTGTGGGCTAACTGCAAAATGAAGGCGCAGGACCCTTGTTCAAAAATTATTAAAACTCTTAAGACAGTGACAGCACAGTGTTAAAGCAAGTGTGAGTCCCTGTGAAAATGCACAAATAGCATGCTCAGGAGACAAACCCTGGAGATAGGAAGATAAGCATAGCAGAGGGGGCTAAGGTGGCAGTGGTGCAGCTGGAAAGAAAAGGATGAGTGCAAGTCTCATTGGCAAGGAGAAGCAACACAATTCCACATGTGGTCCTCTCTCTTTCACCTCCCATCAGTTCAGTTCAGTCGCTCAGTCATGTCCGACTCTTTGCGACCCCATGGACTGCAGCATGCCAGGCTTCCCTGTCTATCACCAACTGCCAGAGCTTGCTCAAACTCATGTCCATCGAGTCAGTGGACCTCCAACCATCTCATCCTCTGTATTCCTTTCTCCTCCTGGGTTCAATCTTTCCTAGCATCAGGCTCTTTTCAAGTGAGTCAGTTCTTTGCATCAGGTGGCCAAAATATTGGAGTTTTAGCTTGAGCATCAGTCCTTCCAATGAATATTCAGGACTGATTTTCTCTTTGTGATTGACTGGTTGGATCTCCTTGTAGTCCAAGGGACTCTCAAGAGTCTTCTCCAACACCACAGTTCAAAAGCATCTTTTCTTTGGTGCTCAGTTTTCTTTATAGTCCAACTCTTACATCCATATATGACTACTAGAAAAACCATAGCTTTCACTAGATGGACCTTTGTTGGCAAAGTAATGTTTCTGCCTTTTAATATGCTGTCTAGGTTGGTCATAGCTTTTCTTCCAAGGAGCAAGTGTCTTTTAATTTCATGGTTGCAGTCACCATCTGCAGTGATTTTTGGAGCCCCCCCCCCAAATAAAGTCTATCACTGTTCCCATTGTTTCCCCATCTATTTGCCATGAAGTGATGGGACCGGACGCCATGATCTTGGTTTTCTGAATGTTGAGTTTTAAGCCAGCTTTTTCACTCTCCTCTTTCACTTTCATCAAGAGGCTCTTTAGTTCTTCTTCACTTTCTGCCATAAGGGTGGTGTCATCTGTGTATCTGAGGTTATTGATATTTTTCCCAGAAATCTTGATTCCAGCTTGTACTTCATCCAGTCTGGCAGTTTGCATGATGTACTCTGCATATAATTTAAATAAGCAGGGTGACAATATACAGCCTTGATGTACTTCTTTCCCAATTTGGAAACTGTTGTTCCATGTCCAGTTCTAACTGTTGCTTCCTGACCTGCATACAGGTTTCTCAGGAGGCAGGTAAAATGGTCTGGTATTACCATCTCTTTAAGAATTTTCCACAGTTTGTTGTGATCCACACAGTCAAAGGCTTTGGCATAGTCAATAAAGCAGAAGTAGATGTTTTTCTGGAACTCTTTTGCTTTTTTGATGATCCAGCAGATGTTGGCAATTTGATCTCTGGTTCCTCTGCCCTGTCTAAATCCAGCTTGAAACTCTGGAAGTTCACAGTTCATGTACTGTTGAAGCCTGGCTTGGAAAATTTTGAGCATTACTTTGCTAGCATGCGATATGAGTACAATCGTGTGGTAGTTTGAACATTCTTTGACATTGCCGTTTTGGGATTGGCATGAAAACTGACCTTTTTCAGCCCTGTGGCCATTGCTGAGTTTTCCAAATTTGCTGGCATATTGAGTTCAATATGGGAGACCCAAGTTTGACCCCTGGGTTGGGAAGATACCCTAGAGGAGGAAATGGTNATATGAGTACAATCGTGTGGTAGTTTGAACATTCTTTGACATTGCCGTTTTGGGATTGGCATGAAAACTGACCTTTTTCAGCCCTGTGGCCATTGCTGAGTTTTCCAAATTTGCTGGCATATTGAGTTCAATATGGGAGACCCAAGTTTGACCCCTGGGTTGGGAAGATACCCTAGAGGAGGAAATGGTAACCCACTCCAGTATTCTTGCTTGGAAAATTCCATGGACAGAGGAGCCTGGCAGGCTACAGTCCATGGGGTTGCAGAGTCAGACATGACTGAGTGACTAACGTACACACAAAGTACACAATACACGTAATGTGCTTGAATTATCCTGAAACCACATCCCCCCTCCCCATCCCAGTCCATGGAAAAATTGTTTTCCATGAAACCGGTTCCTGGCACCAAAAAGGTTGGGGACTGCTGTTTCTTGGGACTAGAAAGGGAGTTCCTATATGGGTTAGAATTAGAGGTTACACAGCAGAACTTCCCAGTTTTCATGCCTAAGAGTCTGTGTGAATCCTGAAGCTCACTCCAGGTACAAGGGGATGAGGCAGTGCAACAGATTCATGACCTTTATGTATAGCATCTCCTGTATTGTCAGGTTCTTGACTCTGTTCCCCCTTCTCTGCCCCTTAGGACCCGGAAGCACTCTAGGTGATCCTTGTCCAAAATGGAAGCCTTTGAATGGCTCCATGGCAGGTAACCTTGCTCTCCAATCAAGTCACTCTGACCAAAGGACAGTTTGGACCCACAGAAATGGGAGAGGTTTTAGTCCCAGTGAAGCCTAGCAAATCTACTTCTTGATCAGAAGGAGCACGTTAAAGAACTATAATGGAGGTCCACTTCACATGACTTAACCATCTGGTTGGTATGTAGATCTAAGGGGAGAAGAATTTTATCAAATAGCCACTTCATGTCTTAGTACTCATTCCCTGCCTGTCTCATGAAGTCTCCAGCAAATGGCACCCTACAAAGAACATAGGCCCTCTACTCTACCCAAGGTGGAACCCATCAATCATGTGTTCCTTTATAAGTTACCCTGATGAGGAGAACCTGGGTTGGACACAGGTGAGGAGATGGCTGCACTGGTGGATGATGTGAGCAGCAGTGGCCTACCTCCTCCCTGATCCCCAGTCTTCTACGTCCTTGGACTGCCAAGGAACTCAGAATCCTTTCTGCATACTTTCAAATGAGAGAGAAAAGATGGATGGAGATTCATGCAGAAGTCACCTCCTTTTGCATGGGTCCCATGGTATTTTAGATACAGAGAGGGTAGCTTTGGGGATAGAGTCTCCATTTGCCACTTAGTAGCTATGTGATCTTTAACCCATTTAACTTCTTGGAGCCTCAGTTTTCTTCTTTAAAATAATAACTACTTAATAAAGTTACTGAAAGATTAAATGAGTTAATACATGTAAAACACCTATAACAGTATCTGGCACAAATGAGATGTTTGATGAAGGGGAGAGTCATCTTCATGTTAGTGAGCAGTTAGGGTATGTGTGTTGTGCAGTCGCCACAAGCTGAGTCTGAGTTGTTAGCCTTCCCAGGGCACCTGCCTGTTACTGCCACAGTCAATAACCTTGGCTCATTCGGACCATTAAAGGGTTTTCTTGTGCCTTCCAATGTGGATGCTTTGCTCTCACTTTGTCCTCTCAAATGATGCCACAAGGTGGGTGAGCTGGGGACAGACTTTGCTGACTGGTATCACAGTCACAGTGGGGGAAACTTCAAGACACCCACTCACCAGGGCCCCTATTCATTAATGTTGGAGCCCCTGCTCTTTCAGAAGAGGACCCTGCTGCTGCCCATCACCTTTGATTCATTTAAGAAGTCAGTTTAGCAGCAGGGGAAGGAGAGGGTGAGACAAACTGGGAGAGTAGCATTGACATATATACACTACTATGTGTAAAATAGCTAGCTAGTGGGAACCTGCTGTACAGCACAGAGAGCTCAGCTCGGTGCTCTGTGACAACCTAGAGAGGTGGGAGGGAGGTTCAAGAGAGACGGGTTACATGTATACTTATGGCTGATTCATGCTGTTGTACAACAGAAACCAACACAACATTGCAAAACAATTAGCCTCCAATTTAAATGCAAAAAAAAAAAAAAAAAATCAGATTGGGGCCCAAACCAGGGAGGAGGTAACAGCTGTCTTCAATGTAGTCTGTTTGTCCTTGTGGGGCCTTGCCTCCCAGGTGGCAGTATTTTCACATGAAATCCCTGGCTCCTTAGGATCTTCCTTATGGTCATCCTCAGTTCCCTTCCTCATCTTCACAACTTGCATATTTAGGAAGCTCAACTCTCAGGACTCTGCTATGACTATGATGACATGCTTTGGGCCAGGGTGTTCACGACCCATAATGACTGTATGACTTCTGACAAGTTTTAGTCACAACTCAAGAAGGGCCTTGAATGCCTGAGAAGAGGGAGCAGAGTGTGAACTCTGACTCAGCAGGGCAAGGGGGATACATTTTAGAGCAGATGATTTTGTGTGCCTGTGTGTTAAGTTGCTTCAGTCGCGTCCAACTCTTTGCAACTCCATGGACTGTAGCCCGCCAGGCTCCTCTGTCCATGGGATTCTCCAGACAAGAATAATGGAGTCGGTTGCTGTGCCCTCCTCCAGGGAATCTTCCTGACCTGGGGATCAAACCCAGGTCTCCTGCATCTCCTGAATTGGCAGGTGGGTTCCTTACCACTAGTGCCCCTGGGAAGCCTGATGTCTTCAGTGGCCCCCAATTCAAGCCTTAATGCAAGTAGCTGGACTGCTAAGTAAGACCTCTGACCTTCCCTCTGCCCCCAGTTTACTCCTGAGAAAGGCCTCACTTTAAGAGGCATGGTATTCTAGTTGTTCAGAGAACAGGCTCTGGAGCCAGACTGCCTGATTGAATCTCAGCTCTTTCAGTTACCAGCTCTTTGACCTTGGGTGGATTACATCATCTTTCTGTGCCTCAGGGTCCTCATCTGTAAGATGGGTTTAATAACTATACTGATTGCACAGGGTTGTTATGAGAATGATAGGTGAGTCACTGTGTATATAGTGCCTAGAACAGTGCCTGCCACGTGGTGAGTGTTATAGAAATGTTTGTGAAATAATTGTGGAACCAGAGATGCCTGGCAGCTAAACTTCCTGCCTGGGAGAGGGCCAACCAGCCATCCACTTCCTTCAGGGGCGAGCATGAGGAGTGTCCAGGCTGGAAATGGAGTGGCCTTAGTCCTCAACAGCAGGAAGGTGCCCCCTCCCCAATCTGACAAGGGTGAGAGGCTCCACCTAAGGATGCAGTGTGAGGAAAATTATGACTGATTCTATCAGCTGAGCTGCTTTTGTGAAACCTCCACCTGGGAAAGTGACTACCATTTCTCCTTCGATTTAGCAGCCCTTAATCCCCTTGATGGGTGTCCTTGGTGGTTCAGTAGTAAAGAACTTGCCTGCCAATGCAGGAGATGCAGGTTCGATCTCTGGGTCAGGAAGATACCCTCGAGAAGGAAATAGCAACCCACTCCAGTGTTCTTGCCTGGAGAATCCCAGGGACAGGGGAGCCTGGTGGGCTGCCATCTGTGGGATTGCACAGAGTCGGACACAACTGAAGCAACTTAGCAGCAGCAGCAGCAGCAGCAGCAATCCCCTTGATGGGTGTCCTTGGTGGTTCAGTAGTAAAGAACTTGACTGCCAATGCAGGAGATGCATGTTTGATCCCTGGGTCAGGAAGATACCCTCGAGAAGGAAATAGCAACCCACTCCAGTATTCTTGCCTGGAGAATTCCATGGGCAGAGGAGCCTAGTGATCTACAGTCCATGGAGTCTCAAAAGTTGGAAACGAATTAGCAACTAAACAACAACAGCAACAATCCCCTTGGCTTCCAGGATCAAGGCACTGAAACTGCTCGTGTCTGAACAAGTCAGAATCTATCTAGTCTGGTGGGTGTGAAACCCAGCAGCCACTCCAGGAAGGTGGAAGTGGCTGGGCTCTGTGGGATATGCATATATTTTTATATTGAAAGGGTCACAGGCATCAAGATGATTGTGATGACTTGGAAGGAGTCATCTGCTTCTGCTGCCTCTTCTCAGCAGAGATCGGCTCTGTGAAACAGCCTGTTCCTGTTGGTTGGAGGCTCTTGGACTCTCAAGGAGTAAAGACTGCCCCCCGTGTTAGCCTCACTTTAGCTGAGCTGAGCTTCTGGATCCAGCCTTAAGCACACCAGGCTCCTCCAATGGGGGATGAGTGTGAGTGCACCACTGGCCTCTTATCCCTGAGTGGGCTGGAAGGAAGAGTGTGGAGCCACGTGGGTGTTATTTTGAAAAAGCAATTCAGAAAATGTGGGGATCTCAGTAGATCAGTTGGCGAGAAAAAGAGCTCATTGGCCACCTCTAGGGCCTCCAACTCTGTCTCCCCATGATGCACATTTTACATTATATCCAATTGAGGACTTGTTTAAATATTTGGGGACTGCTATTGTTTTCCTGTGCAAATCAATCTTTTCTCCATAGTTTCAGACTTTCCATGAAATGACCACAGGTTTATATATTAGGTGGAATCATATAACTTTGGCAAGTTTATTGGTAAAATGGTCAAATGTTGCAATTTTGTATGATGCCTTCTGCCATTTCTTGGTTATGCCTCACTGTGTCCTATCCTATATCCTGAGGGCTTCCCAGGTGGCTCAGTGGTAAAGAGTCTGTCTGCCAGTGCAGGAGACACCAGTTTGATCCCTGGGTCTGGAAGATCCCCTGGAGGAGGAAATGGCAACCCACTCCATATTCTTGCCTGGGAAATCCCATGGACAGAGGAGCCTGGTGGGCTACAGTCCTTGGGGTTGCCAAAGAGCCAGACGTGACTTAGCAACTAAACAACAATAGTGCTATGCAGAGCTCTGTATGTAGCGGGTACTTGTCAGACCAATTTTTTTCTTTGTTTAATTTGCAGGCTGCCAGGATCTCACAACTCCCTTGACTTTTACATGCAAAGGTAATTCAGGATAACAACATCCTCTATCATTGATTGAGGACTTAAGACTGTGCAGGGTTCAAAACCGGGTGGTTTACGTAGTCCGTTGTCCTATTTAATGCAGAGAACAACCTTAAGAAGCCAGTGTTAATCTTCTTGTCCCAGATGAGTCAGTGGCTCAAAGATGGTAAATGGCCTAAGCTGACACAGCTATTGTGGAGCTGGATTCGCATCCAGGCCAGCCTCTTCCCATGGCCCTAGCTCCCTTCACTATTTTCCTTCCTTTCTGATGATCTGTTTTCCTTGAGTCTTTGTTATGTTTAAGGGTCTTCTAATGTTTAAGGGCCATTGATGGGTTTACCCAGCCCTGCATGCCTAATAAGCACAGCAGCTTCCCAGGAGGTCTTCCAGCTACTCCAAACAGCTTCCTGCCAGAGACCCCTGTGCACTACTCAGAAAATGGAAAACAATAAATGGGTCAGGACAATGTTTAATCGGGTGGTTGCCTGCCATACATTAATGAGTAAACTACCTCCTATAGTAGCAGTGGTGGTACTGAAAGTGAAAGTTGCTCAGCAATGTCCAACTCTTTGTGACACCAAGGACTATATAGTCCATGGAATTCTCCAGGCCAGAATACTGAAGTGGATAGCCTTACCCCTTCTCCAGGGGATCTTCCCAAACCAGGGATTGAACCCAGGTCTCCTGCATTGCAGGTGGATTCTTTACCAGCTGAGCCACCAGAGAAGCCCAAGAATACTGGAGTGGGTAGCCTATCCCTTTTCCAGCAGATCTTCCTGATCCAGGAATTGAACCGGGCTCTGCTGCATTGCAGGCATATTCTTTACCAACTGAGCTATCAGGGAAGCCCAGTGGTGGCAGTGGTAGTAGTATTAGTAGTGTATTAGTACTATTAGTAATAGTAGAAGTAGTTATTTACTGGGTATTTGAAATTGATCACTATATAGAGGCTACAGAAGATTTTGTGTTTCTATGTCTCTATCTTTATAGAATACATCTGCGTCACTAAACTTTCTCAATATCAAAGTGCAGATCTTTGAACAAAATATTTTAGATGTCATCAGAGCCCTTGGATAGCGTGTAATCAGAATCCCTCTCCTCCGTTTTGTAGCTGAGAAACCTGAAACTGAAGTGGGAAATGCTTGGCTCCAGGTCAGGACCCAAACGCAGATAAACGTCTGACTTCTGCTCCCTTCACAGCAGCCTCCCTCCTTCAGCATTAGAACCCTTGGTTAATATTTATTGGTATAAATATTTATTAAGCACCTGCTGTGTGCCAGATTCCGAGTCAGACATGTCAGGTGACTTCTGTGGCAAGCACTCGTCAGGGTTTAGAGGTCCAATCTCCAGTGTTTCCTCTTAGCTGCAGTGCCAGCTCTCATTACAGTCCTGCACCCTAGCATTTTCCAGTGCGGTTCTGAGAAGGCTGTGATCAAGGGCTAGATAGACAGGCTCCTTGGCGAACACTTGTGCTGTGCTAAGTTGCTTCAGTCAAGTCCGACTCTTTGTGACCTCATGAACTGTAGCTTGCCACACTCCTCTGTCCATGGGAGTCTCCAGGCAAGAATGCTGGACCGGTTTGCCATACCCAACACTTACTGATGTGAAAAAGAGGAAAAGTCGACTCTTTTGAGGATCAGTTGAATGAACTCACTAGAGCTATGTGTCTCACACTTGAGCAGGCATCAGGGTTACCTGGAGAGCTTGTTAAAATACAGATTGCAGGGTCCTACCCCCAGAGTTGCTGCTTTAGTAGGACTGGGGTGGGGCCTGAGAATTAATTTTCTAGCAAGTTTTATGGACCACAGATTAAGAATCACTATTCTAGTCTATAACATGGGTGTGATAATACTTGACTTCATTCCTCCTGAAGGTTGCTAGAGTCATCTCCAAGGTTTAGGTGAGAATGGTTTTGGACATAATACATCAGTTTATTCCATCATTGTGAATGTGCAGAAACAACTTCCAAATCATATCTGCCCTTATGCTTTCTCAGAGCACTGTGGAAGAAACATGAGGTCATGTAAGCTGCATCTAAGCTGGGATGTACCTTGATGTTGTTCAGTCGCACAGTTGTGCCCTACTCTTTGAGACCCCATGGACTGGAGCATATCAGGCTTCCCCATTCTTCACCATCTCCCAGAGTCTGTTCAAATTCATGTCCATTGATTCAGTAATGCTATCCAACCATCTCATTCTCTGTCACCCCCTTCTCCTCATGGCCTTAATTTTTCTCAGCATCAGGGTCTTTTCCAATGAGTTGTCTCTTCGCATCAGGTGACCAAAGTTTTGGAGCCTCAACTTCAGTATCAGTCCTTCCAATGAATACTGAGTGTTGATTTCCTTTAGGATTGACTGGTTTGATCTCCTTGCTGTCCGAGGGACTCTCAAGAGTCTTCTCCAGCACCACAAGGATGTGCCTAACCCAATTCAAATATAAGCTTGAATCCTCCCACTTCTTTTGTTCATTTATTCCTTGAAGGATTATGAGCAGCACCTTCTCTGTTTGGTTCTGTGAACTAATCATTTGTTAATCTTAACTGCTCCCATTGGAGGTTCCCCAGTGGTTGCTCCCAGGAAATTTACCTGTTCAGGCTGTGTGGGCCTAATGTCTATTGTAGAGCTTGGTCATAGCAGCACTCAATGTATGTTAGCTTCCTTGCTTACGGACTAGTAATACTTCCCTATTACACAAGTTCAGTTCAGTTCAGTCGCTCAGTTGTGTCCAACTCTTTGCGACCCCATGAATTGCAGCACACCAGGCCTCCCTGTCCATCACCATCTCCCGGAGTTCACTCAGACTCACGTCCATCGAGTCCGTGATGCCATCCAGCCATCTCATCTTCGGACGTCCCCTTCTCCTCCTGCCCCCAGTCCCTCCCAGCATCAGACTCTTTTCCAATGAGTCAACTCTTCTCATGAGGTGGCCAAAGTATTGGAGTTTCAGCTTTAGCATCATTCCTTCCAAAGAAATCCCAGGGCTGATCTCCTTCAGAATGGACTGGTTGGATCTCCTTGCAGTCCAAGGGACTCTC
>SJYX01021275.1:310431-345021 GCA_006410675.1 Oreotragus oreotragus | reverse complement strand
CATTCTGTTGTTTTCCTCTATTTCTTTGCATTGATCGCTGAAGAAGTCTTTCTTATCTCTTCCTGCTATTCTTTGGGACTGTGAAGAAGGCTGAGCGCCGAAGAATTGATGCATTTGAACTGTGTTGTTGGAGAAGACTCTTGAGAGTCTCTTGGACTGCAAGGAGATCCACCCTGGGATTTCTTTGGAAGGAATGATGCTAAGGCTGAAACTCCAGTACTTTGGCCACCTCATGCGAAGAGTTGACTCATTGGAGAAGACTCTGATGCTGGGAGGGATTGGGGGCAGGAGGAAAAGGGGACGACCAAGGATGAGATGGCTGGATGGCATCACTGACTCGATGGACATGAGTCTGAGTGAACTCCGGAAGATGGTGATGAACAGGGAGGCTTGGCATGCTGTGATTCATGGGGTTGCAAAGAGTCAGACACGACTGAGTGACTGAACTGAACTGAATTTTAAAAATACACCCATACACTTTGTTCCTCCGGTGCTGACAGGACACTATCAATGTGATGAGATGAGCAAGTATTTTTTGCAGAGGCAGAAAAAAATAAAAATTGAGTCTCTAGGGCCTGCCGTTGGCCATGATCCAAATTTAAAGGTACAGCTGCCTCCTTCATTTCTTACTTTTGGATTTTGGCTGGAGCTGGATTCAGATCCCTGTCAAATCAGCTTATGTTATTTATTGAAAATGTTTTCTTCTCATAGTTCATATTTCCAGGGGTTCAGGCACTGAGGATAATTTTTCTACTGCAAAATAATCAATAACCTGACTGCAACTGACTTTTTCCATTCATAATAGCAATCAATTCTCAACTCTCCTGGGGATATGTATCTAGCTGCCTGATGTTTTGGGTTACTTGCATGATGACTTCCATTGGCTTCCAGCCTTTGGGGTCTTTATCCTCCTTATTACCACCTATAGCTCAGGGTCATAAGAGGATAGAAGAAACTGGCAGAAGATCAGTTTACTTTCTTTTTGTTTGAAGATTTAAGGAAGGGACTAGTAGGAGTTAGGGTAGAAAGAAAGTATTGATTCTACTCGTCTATGGGGAGTTATCTGTCACCTCTCCCTTTTTTTTTTTTTTTTTGCCTGCCTGCCCCATCCTTGCATGTAATTGAGAACTGACTTGACGCTCCGAAAAATCCTTTGGATTTGCAATATTAAATGGTGTCCATTGTGCCAACCCAGATAGTAAATGTGATAGGCAGGGAAAAGACAAGAAGAAGAAAAGAAAACACAACACTGAAAAACCTCCAGGTGATCAGTATAGGTGCATCTATCTAATTAATAACTTATAGCCAAATCAAAATGGAAAGCTTTTCTCCACTAACCAATGGTAAAGTAGAATATTCATAAATTTCTCCATTCACACAGATATGAATGAATTTTACATTAATCTTTTTTGAATTAATGATTTTATATTAATGTCTATTGTGAAACTCCCCAGACCTCAGATTTCCCAATCCCAAACGGAGCAGAGATAGAAGTGCAGAGTCTCAGTCATATGCTAGTCAATGAATCTTTCATTCCACCACCATCCTCCTGTCCCCTCTTGGTGTCTCCTTGCAAATATGGACTATAAAGAGAATAAGAGCTACTGAAAAGTCAAGATCATTGAATATACCTGCTCCAAGGCTTCCCAGATGGCGCTAATATTAAAGCACCCACCTACCAATACAGGAGACATAAGAGATGCAGGTTCAATCCTTGGTTCAGGAAGATCACATGGCAACCCATGGTACAGTATTGTTGCCTTGAGAATCCCATGGAGAGAGGTGCCTAGAGGGCTACGGTCCATAGGGTCGCAAAGAGTCAGACACGACTGAAGTGACTTAGCACATTCAGCATGCTCCAAGCACTAAGGCTACTATATATGCTATGCTTGTGACCATTTTTCATGCACATAGGATGATTAATAAAGAGTCCCCCATAAGGACACTAGGGGACAAGGACCACGGAGTCAACAGAATAATTTTCTTATTTTAAAGAACTACTTACTAGCTCACTGACACATTTTGCTGAGAAAACTGAAGTCTAGGAAGGTTGCTGCTGCTGCTGCTAAGTCGGTTCAGTTGTGTCCGACTCTGTGTGACCCCATAGAAGACAGCCTATCAGGCTCCACCGTTCCTGGGATTCTCCAGGCAAGAATACTGGAGTGGGGTGCCATTGCCTTCTCCGATGGCCCTAAGGGGTGTGGATTTAAGCAGCCTGAGAGCTTGATAATTAGGGCTTAGGTGTCAGGAAAGAATCTGCCTGCCATTGCCAGAGATGCAGGTTTGATCCCTGCATCAGGAAGGTCCCCTGGAGAAGGAAATGGCAACCCGATCCAGTATTCTTGCCTGAAGAATCCCATGGATAGAGGAGACTGGTGGGCTACAGTCTAGTCCATGGGGTCGCAAAGAGTCAGACACGACTTAGCAACTAAACAACAACAGCGAGTACATTTTGGAGTAGATAGAAGTTCAAGGAAATAGTGAGGGAAGATACTGTATTTATACTGTAAGAATCAGATGTTCTAAGTCACACTCACATTTACATTTATCCCAATCCTCTGTCATATTTGATGGTAAATAGGAATACTTTCCTAGGACTCAGATACTCCATTAAACTCTTAAAGTACAGGCAGAGAAGAAAGAGCTGGTTACAGTGAAAAGCTGATTTTTTTCATGGGTGTATGAAGAAAGATCAAAAGTCCTAGTTAATAGGTCCTCTATCCAGCACATTAGGAAGCTCCCAAGAATACAAAGTTTATGAGAGAGAGGGGATTTTTGTGAGGTTTTCTCACTGCCATATCGCTAGTGCCTAGAGAAATGTCTGGCACGTATTTGGAACTCAATACGTGTGTTGAATGGATGAATAAATACTCTCTCATTTATCATTCAAGATAAGACATTGTAACCAATACCCATATATTGTTTTGTATTGTAACTGTCATGGAGTAGAGGTGTGGAATCTAGAAAAGGCATGGGGATGAGAAAGAGTTTATGGTAGTCCTGAAATTATAATCACAAAAAAGAAAATTAGGTTGGTAAGGCTTTCTAACTTGCCTCAAGTCTTCAGGGGAAAAAAGTATACTGTCATGGGATTTACTGCAAGTAAATATTTCACTGGAGCAACATTAAATATGAAATTTACCAGCAGCATGACTAGCATTTTCTACCAGTTGTCTAGCCTGATTTCGACACAGTGAAGTCCTCCATGAAACCCACCCTTAGGGGTTGAGAAAAATTAGTCACAAACAGGACTTAGATACTTTAAAGTTCTTTACTGTCTCCTTTCTTCTTGGCTTTGTCTTTGCAGTTCTCCTGCCTGCCACTGAAATCTGTTCCTAAACTCCAGCCTCTAGTGGGTCTCACAGTCCTTGGCAGATTCTTCTGACAAAGATCCTGATTCTGTGACATGCAGCAGTATTGGTATTAGAACAGCCAGATCCTGGCAAGGAGGTCCCAGGATCCTGTGAAAAAGTCTAAAACATTTCGTGTCAGACAGAAACTGTTTGGTTTCTTTTGGTTCCTCTGCTATTCTGACTCTTTCCTTGCATTTGCCTTGCCATCTAGCTTCTGGAGTCTTTTACTGATTACTCTCCTGACTCTGATCTGTTATTTTCTTCTGGCCTTCAATTTACTTAAAACTTCCTGGAACTGACAATTTTTTTGATGTGTTCCTATATTTTGGTTCTGTAATCTACCTTTACCTACAGCTATAGTTCCATGTTTTCCTATAGCACATGGCTCCTTTGCCTGATATCACTTGATGCTCCAAACCCTGCCTAAGCTCCAACAGAGGGGAAAATGCAAGGTAGGACCAGTCCAAATAAAAGACAATTTGCAAAGAGAGTGAGGGCAGGTTCAACTACTAATCTTTCCTGGAGTGAGGGCAGGTTCAACTACTAATCTTTCCTCTATTTATAGAGCCAAGGACATGGTTTCCTCAGTCTCTTTATAGATTTCTCTATAGAAATCTCTTCCATAGGAACTCTAGTTTTAGAAACTTCATTCAGTCTAGAAATTTTTAAAAGTAAGCCCTACTTTCTTGGAGATGCTTATCTATCTCTGAGCAGAAAGAGAGAAAACGAATGAATCCCCAAGTTTTCTTTTTCCTGACAAATAGGTAAAAGTTTACCCCATCCCTGCTGTGGTGGCTAAATTTGTATCAGCTTGACTGGACCACGGATGCCCAGATATTTGATCAAATATTATTCTGAATGTGTCTGTAAGAGTATTTTTGAATGAGATTAACATTTGATTTGGTAGGCTGAGTAAAGAAGATCGCACTCCCTAGTGTGAGTGGCCCTCATCCAATCAGTTGAGTGCCTGAACAGAATAAAAAGGCTGACCCACCCTTGGGTAAGAGTGAACTGCCCGCTGCCCAACTACCTGAGCTGGACATAGGCCTTTAGACTTAAATGGAAACATTGGCTCTTCTTGTATCTTAAGATTGCCCAAAATAAAGTAAAAAAAACTCAAAAAAAGACTGCCCAGATTTTGGACCAGAACTTATATCATTGACTCTTCTGGTTCTCAGGCCTTTGGACTTGGATTGGGACTATACTATTGGCTTTCTTAGGTTTCCAGCTTGCTGACTCACCCTGCAGGTCTGGGAATTTGTCAGCTTCTATAATTATATGAGCCAGTCCCTCATAATCAATCAGTCTGTTTGTCTCTCTTGCTTTCTTTCCCTCTCTCTCCAGACATACATACCCCACCCTATTATCTTATGGTTTTATTCCCTCTGGAGAACCTAATACACCTGCCCTTCCAAACTGGCTATTCCATGAAGAGCAAGAGAAAAGATGGAGGCAAAATTTCAAGCAGTCTTATTATACATGAGAAAATATTTCAAATTATGGTGACTTGGGAGAAAGGATGCCTCATTAAAATTAAGAGACTGAAGTTGTAATCCTGATTCAATGATTTATTTGCAGCATGACTTTCAGTGAGTCGTCTCCCCTGTATTACTCCCATTTTATAGTGAGATAAACTGTTGTAATGAACATAAACCCTATACCTGCTGTGGTGGCTAATTTTGTGTTAGCCATAGGTGGTTGTAATGAATGCTCACCTCCTATCTATGGCCACAGTTATGCCATAAAACGTCAAGCAACTTAATCATTGTTAATGAGCAACAATATCAACTCCCAGCATTTTTTTTACTTGTAACAGAACAATTTATTATAATCTTCTCTGATGCTAATTATACCAAAGGCAACATGAACTCCTTGCTTTCTTTGTGTCCTTTAAGTAAAAATAGAGATACAGTATCTCCTGGGAAGAATGGTTTTTGTGATCATGACAATTCAACAAAATTATGGGCAGGAAATGGGTGCCAAGATATAATTTAAAAAAGTCTAGCCACACATAATCAAAAAGCCCTGTAAATTATGGCATATCAGTATATAGGATAAGATTTGGATATTTTATTTCCAAGCTTGCTGTTGGATATAAAAGCCAAGAGTTAGCTGATCATGCCAACTTTTGAAACTGAAGCTCATCAGGGCTCATAACAAAGCTGAATCCTCCAGCGCTGACACCACTATGAAAGGGTCAATAGGAAAAGATTTTGTCAGAATAGGAGTAAAGTTTTGTGGGTAGGAGATATAGATCCACAAGGCATGGCTGGGAAAACATTCTCGATGCATCCATGTCCCTGCACCTCTACTCAGACTCTACCTCTGCCAGGATACCCTCCTCCTTCCAACCCTTGAAACCTTCCCCACAGGCCATAACCCAGTTTAAGTCCAACCTCCCCTAGGAAGCAGTCCTGGTGATTGCACCCACTCATATCATTTGTCTTCAGCTCTTATCTGGCATTTGGCAGCAGCAGTAATACCACAAGGCAAAATGTATTCTCCTCTCATCAACACTTTGTGACTTGGCAAAACATTTGGAGCAAAACATTGGATGGATTGCTGGACATATCCAAACCTCCATTTCTTCATCTTTGAAATGAAAAATTTGGATCTGAGGTGTGGTTTTCAGTCTTTCTTTTAGTTATGAAATCCCTAACTCCAATATTTGGATGAACCTAGAGCCTATTATGGAGAAGGCAATGGTGCCCCACTCCAGTACTCTTGCCTGGAAAATTCCATGGACGGAGGAGCCTGGTAGGCTGAAGTCTATGGGGTTGCTAAGAGTCGGACACGACTGAACGACTTCACTTTTATGCATTGGAGAAGGAAATGGCAACCCACTCCAGTATTCTTGCCTAGAGAATCCCAAGGATGGGGGAGCCTGGTGGGCTGCCATCTATGGGGTCTCACAGGGTCCCACAGGACTGAAGTGACTTAGCAGAAGCAGCAGCAGAGCCTATTACATAGAGTGAAGTAAGTCAGAAAGAGAAAGACAAATACCATATATTAATGCATGCATATGGAATCTAGAAAAATGGTACTGAGGATCCTATGTACAGGGCAGCAAAGAAGATGCTGTTATAAAGAACACACTTTTGGACTCAATGGGAGAAGGTGAGGGTAGGATGATTTGCAATAATAGCATTAAAACATATACATTACCATATATGAAACAGATAGCCAGTGGGAGTTTGATGTGTGACTCAGGACACCCAAGGTTGGTGCTCTGTGACAACCTGGAGGGATGGGGTGGGGAGGAAGGTAGGAGGGGTTTCAGGAGGGAGGGGACATGTGTATACCTATGGCCGATTTATACTGCGATATGGCAAAAACCATCATAATATTGTAGTTATCCTCCAACTAAAGTAAATAAAAAAATACAAAATATGAAGAAGGAAGTTTAAAGAAAAATAAGGCTGCACACACACACAAAAATTTCCCTAGGGCCCTTCTTAATGTCAGTTTAAGGCCCTTCTATGAAACCCTTGAAAGGTCTATGAAAGAGTGTGAAAAACATTAGACTGGATGATCTGTAAAGAAATGTTTCGGCCTCTGTAGTCTGTCCTTCTGTGTGTACATGTGGAGTGTTGGCTGGATTGCAAGCACCTTCAGGGCAGTGATCACATATGACACTGGGTCTCTAGATTTCATATTGTCTGTGGAGAGAAGGTGATACATTAAGATATGTAGGCCAGGAGGAACATGTGTGCCCCTGGAGGCATTTAGTTTTCTGTTCAAAGTCTGAAGAAGTTTTTGCTTCTTTCTTGGACTAGGGAGATGAATTCAACAAGTTACCACATCCCGTCCTCAACCTGGAGACTTTGAATTTGCCGTTTAAATAACGTTCTCTAAGTTTTGGCCTCCTAGAAGCTCTACCCATGGTAGTATTGGTAGATGGCTTGATTTATTAGGTAAAGACAGTTCAAGTCTCCTTGGAATCACATCTAACTGACTTATTAATTATTTTAGAAATAGATCTTATCTCCTTTGGGAGAAGAGGAGTGTATGTGTGTACATGTGCCGCTGCTGCTGCTGCTAAGTCGCTTCACTTGTATTAGACTCTGTGACCCCATAGATGGCAGCCCACCAGCCTCCTCTGTCCCTGGGATTCTCCAGGCAAGAATACTGGAGTGGGTTGCCATTTCCTCCTCCAATACATGCATGCATGCATGCATGGTAAGTTGCCTCAGTCGTGTCTGACTGTGCGACCCTATGGACAGCAGCCCACCAGGCTCCTTTGTCCATGGGATTCTCTAGGCAAGAATACTGAAGTGGGTTGCCATTTCCTTCTCCAGAGACATGTGCCACACACATACATATTTGTGAAGTTTTGTAAGTCCTGTTATGTTTCATCTTTCAAAGTACAGGGATCAAATCTTAAGTAAGTAGCTTTGAAAACAGGAGAAAATGCCCTCAGCCCTGAAAGTAGACTGTGTTGATTTTTCAGACCAAGTAACAAAATTCTCTTTTTTAGGTCCCGTTTTATGATTACTTAAAAATACTCCATACCAAAGAATTCATCATATATCTCTGAATCTAGGTTGATTCATTACATCAACATATGACTATTATATACCCATGTTATTTGCATACTCTATTTATTCTATGCATATAAAATCACAGAGGCTTACTTTCACAGAGAATAAACCTTAGAAAATGTCAGCAAGGAATTATATAGGATCTCCATCCTAGGTGCTGGGCTTAAGTCATTCTAACATTAAACAAGCTAGCTGACCTCTTGAAATCTCTCAAATAGCCACATGGCCATGACCCTAACAAAGGCTGTGACTTGTCCTTCAGCTTTAGTGATTAATTTCATGTGAATTTAAAACTGGAAGGGATACTTGAGCCCACACTACTCATTCACTATAAGGAAACAAGCCCAGAAAGATGGTGTGCTCTTTAGCAGAAAAGCTAGGACTACACTCAATGCTTCTAACTTTTAATTTCTTGTAGTTTCCACTGAAAAAAGCCTCTTGTTTTTCAACTTTTAAATTGAACCAAATTGATAGAAACCTATGTAACATGATGTAGGGGACCCTTAAGTGGTAGTTTGAATGAAAAGAAAGGTAGATATAATGATTCATTTTTATGACAGTCTCATCTTTAAGAGGAGTCTCTGTGAAATAAGGTAGACTTTTATGTGATAGGAAGAGGGACGGGATGAACATTTATGGGTTATTGACCATGTGCTTGGCATAGTGCTAAGCACTTTACATTTTTATCTTGCACAATACACATTAACAACCCTACAAGGTGAATATTATTTATTATAAATGAGAATTCCAAGTCTCACGGAAGGAAAGTGACTTGCCTAAGGTCCATAGCTAGTGAGTAGGTGATCTTGGAATTGAATCAACATCTGTATGGATCTATACCCACATTCTTGTTAGTCACTATAGCATTCTAAATCCTAGAGCCTCCTGACATGGACAAGAAAGTGATTATTCTTCTTTCATTGTCATTCATCCATTAGCTGAGCTTCCTTCTTGCTCATGGGATGTGGATACCTTTGGTTTCTTATGGGAACAATAGAAAAGGCAAGGATTCTGGGATGAAATTGTTCAGCATCCTCTTTCTGTCATACTGCTGACCTTTCCTCAAGGAATCTGCTTTTATCCTTCCTCATTCAGGTTGTTTTACCAGGTTAAAAAACAATGCTTTGGATACTTGCCTTCATCACTCGATATAACTGTTTTGGTATTTTTTGTAATTGAAGTTTTTGGATTTATTATCTTTCTTCATCAACCAGCTCTACTTATTTTTGGAGGGGAGTCAAGTAGGAGGGAGAAGGCATCTATAATTTGACTGAAGAAGAATAACTACCATGGTGTGCCAGCACAAGTAAATTTTATATCTATCTCACTTTATCTTCACAAAAATCTTTCACATTTAAGAGAAGGGAAAACTGAAGTTTGAAATGTCTAAGTAAATAACATGCATTCACAGGGCTATTAAAGGGACAGAGTTGGAATTTGAACTCAGGTGTAGTTTACTCTAAGATTCAAGGTCTATTCTACTATAATACTCAACCTTCATTTAAAACACAATTATCACCTTCTACAAGTATCTAGGCAAGCTGAGAAATCTTGGTCTTTCTCAAGTATCTCTCAGTCCTGGCTCACTGTCTCTGAAGATTTCCCTACTGTAGAATGAATGCTCCCCTGGTGGCTCAACTGGTAAAGAACCTGCATGCTAATGAAGGAGATGCAAGAGACATGGGTTTGATCCCTGGGTTAGGAAGACCCCTGGAGAAGGAAACGGCAACCCACTCCAGTATTCTTGCCTGGGAAGTTCCATGGACAGTGGAACCTGGTGGGCTACAGTCCATGGGGTTGCAAAAAGTCAGATATGACTAAGTGCTCATGTATACACACACACAGAAATAATGCTATCTGGCATCTTCTTTTTGGAAAGAAAAAAGTGCAGAAAGCACATCTTGAGACATGGATTGGAAGAATTATTTCCTATTTCTTCCCCTTGTCTTGAATGAAAGGTCTAGATATATTTCTCCTTTTCCTAGTCAAGGACAGGCAATTGGGAATGTCATCTTGGCTATGAAAGTTGGACAGTGTTTTTACTGTGATTCTAACTTCGAGCATTTCCTCTAACCTCCTGTTTCCAATTTCTGCACCTGCTAATTGGCTAATTTTCTTTTCAGTTTGAAGCTTGTTTATTCTCAATTATGTTAATAGAGGTAAAATATTTAGAAGATTAACATTTAAAACGTGTACTGGGCACCAGCAAAGTAAAAAAAATTTTTTTGAGGTAAAATTCTCATAACATAAAATCAACTATTTTAAAGTCAGTAATTCAGTGGCATTTAACACATCCTCAAGGTTGGACAACTAACAGTTCCACCTACTTCTGAAACATTTCCATCACTACAGAATAAAACCCCTAATCCATGAAGCAATTTCTCCTCATTTGCACCCCCACCTCAGCCCCTGGAAAACAGCAATATGCCTTCTGTTTCAATGGATTATGTATTCTGAATATTTCATACAAATAGAATCATAAAATATGCGACCTTAATTTGCCTAGCTTCTTTCACTAGCATACTGTTTTCAAAGTTCATCCATACTGTAGTATTTTATTATTAATAATACTTCATTGCTTTTCTATGGACAAGTGATATTCCACTGTATGTATATCACATACTTTCTTTATTCATAAAATCTGTTGATGGACATTTGGACTGTTAACACCTTCTGACTGTTGTAAATAGTACTGTCATGAACATGTGTATACATATACTTGCTTTGGGACCTGTTTTCAATTATTTTAGGTATATACATAAGAATGGAATGTAGGTTTCTATTGCATTCGATTCTCTTTTTAACAAACCACCAAACCAACAGCTGAACCATTTTATATTCTCATCAGCAATATACAAGAGTTCCAGTTCCTCCATGTTTTCCAACACTTGTGATTCTCCTTTTTATATTATGAGATATCCTAGTGGCTGTGAAGTCCTTTATTGTGATTTTGAATTTCATTTCTCTAATGACTAGTGATGTTAAGCATCTTTTCATATGCTTGTTGTATATTCGTTTATCTTCTTTGCAGAAATGTATATATTCAAGTCCTTTGCTCATTTTTAATTGGATTTTTATCTTCTTGTTGTTGACTTGCAATAATTCTTTATATGTTCTGGATACAAATCCTTATTTGATGTATGATTTGCAAATACTTTCTCTAATTTTGTAGGTTATCTTGTCAATTTTTAAAATAATGATCTTTGACTGCTGCTGCTGCTGCTAAGTCACTTCAGTCGTGTCCGACTCTGTGTGACCCCATAGACGGCAGCCCACCAGGCTCCCCCATCCCTGGGATTCTCCAGGCAAGAACACTGGAGTGGGTTGCCATTTCCTACTCCAATGCATGAAAGAGAAAAGTGAAAGTGAAGTCGCTCAGTCTGTCCGACTGTTAGCGACCCCATGTGCAGCCCACCAGGCTACTCCGTCCATTGGATTTTCCAGGCAAGAGTACTGGGGTGGGGTGCCATTGCCTTCCCCGGACCTTTGACTACAAGTCTTTAATTTTAATGAAATTCAGTTTATCCATATTTTTCTTTTGTTGCTTATATTTTTGTATCATATCTATGAAATCATTGTGAAAATCAACATCATGAAGATCTACTGATATTATATATGAATTTTTATAATTTAAGCTCTTTTTAATTTTGCTTAAATTTCTTTTAGCTGTGCTGGGTCTTCATTGCTGTGTGCAGGCCTTCTCTTGTTGTGGTGAGGGGGCTACTCTTTGTTACGGTGTGAAGGCTTCTCATCATGGTGGCTTCTCTTGTTGCAGAGCACAGGTTCCAGGCACATGGGCTTCAGTACTTGTAGCATGTGGGCTCTACAGCATGTGGGCTTCAGTAGTTCTGGCAAATGAACTTCGTTGCCTCACAGCATATGGAATCTTTTCCACTGGTAATCGTTAGTTTGTTCTCACTGTGTGTGTGCTTAGTCGCTCAGTTGTGTCTGACTCTTGGCGACCCTTTGGGCTGTAGGGTGCCAGGCTCCTCTGTCCTTGGGATTTTCCAGGCAAGAATACTGGAGTGGGTTGCCATTGCCTTCTCCAGGAGAGCTTCCTGACCCAGGGAATAACCCACATCTCTTACACCTAATCTGAATTGGCAGATGGGCTCTTTACCATTAGCACCACCTGGGAAGCCCCATGGATATGCTGCAGCTACTGAAGCAGCATATCCCTCTTGCCCTAGAGCCCATCCTCTGCAACAAGAGAAGCCACCACAATGAGAAACCTGCACACCGCAATTAGAGAGTAGACCCCACTCGCTGCAACTGGAGAAAAGCCTGTGCAGCAATGAAGGAAGACAGCACAGCCAAAAAATAAATAAGTAAATATCCATGAAGTAGTGCAATATTCTTTTGATTTGCATTCTTGCATTTTTATTGAAGTATAGTTGATTGACAATGTTATATTAGTTTCAGGTGTCCAACACAGTAGTTCAATATTTTCATAGATTATATTCTATTTAAAGCTATTATAGAATATTAGATGTAGTATTTGTGCTGTACATGACATCTTTGTATCTTATTTATATTTAGTAGTTTGTACCTCATAATCCCCTTCCCCTATCACCTTCTTCTTGCCACTCTCTCCACTGGAAACCACTAGTTTATTCTCTGTATCTATGAATTTGTTTCTGTTTTGTTATATTCATTCATTTTTTTTTTAGATTTCACGTGTAAGTGAAACACAGTATTTGTCATTCTCTAACTTACTGTGCATGAAACGTACATACATGTTGGAAATGGCAGTGTTTCATTATTTATGGCTGAATAATGTTCCACTGTGTGTAGGTATAAATGAATGTATTATAATATGTCAATCACATTTTCTTTATTCATACACCTATTGATAGATACTTAGGTTGCTGCCATATCTTAGCTATTATAAATAATTATGCTATGAACATCGAGTTGCATATCTTTTCAAATTAGAGTTTTCATTTTGTTCAGATACACACCCAGGAGTGGAATTGCTGGATCATATCATAGTTTTATTTTTAATTTCTTGAGAAACCTCTATACTGTTTTCTACAGTGGCTGTACCAATTTATGTTCCCACCAACAGTGAACTAATGTTCTGCTTTCTCTACTTTCTCACTAATATTTATTATATTTTATTTTTGATAATCAAGTGAAGTTACTCTGTCATGTCTTACTCTTTGCGACCCTATGGACTGTAGCCTGTCAGGCTTCTCCATCCATGGAATTTTACAGGTAAGAATACGGGAGTGGGTTGTCATTTCCTTCTCCAGGGGATCTTCCCAACCCAGGGATCAAATCGGGGTCTCCTGCACTGCAGGCATACTCTTTACCATCTGAGCCAAAAAGGAAGTGCCATTTTTGATAACAGCCATTCTGAAAGTTGTGAGGTAATATCTCATCATGGTTTTGATTTGCCTTTCCCTGATGATCAGTGATGTTGAGCATCATTTCATGTTCCTGTTGGCTATCCGTATATCTTCTTAGGAAAAGAAAGTCTATTCAGGTCTTTTGTCTAGTTTTTAATTGAGTTGTTTGTCTTTATTGATAGAGTTGTATGTGCTTTTTATAATTTTGGCTATTAACCCCTTATCAGATATCATTGGGAAATAGCTTCTCTTGCTTACTAGGTTATCTTTTATTTTGTTGATCATTCTCTTCACTGTGCAAAGCTTTTAAGTCTAAATTAGGTCCCATTTATTTATTTTTGCTTCAGTTTCCCTTACCTGAGGCAATACATTCAAAAAATATTGATAAGACTTAAGTCAAACAGTGTATTGCCTATGTTTTCATCAACATATAGGTCTTTGGTGGCGCAGAGGTTAAAGCATCTGCCTGCAATGCGGGAGACCTGGGTTCGATCCCTGGGTTGGGAAGATCCCCTGGAGAAGGAAATGGCAACTCACTCCTGTATTCTTGCCTGGAGAATCCCATGGGTGGAGGAGCTTGATGGGCTACAGTCCATGGGTCGCAAAGAGTCAGACACGACTGAGCAACTTCACTTTCACTTTATTTTGAGATATATTTTGAGTTTATTTTTGTATATGGTATGAGAAAATGTCCTAATTTCCTTTTATTGCATGTAGCTGTCCATGTATCTCAACACACATTTTGAAGAGACTGTCTTTTTCCCAACTGTATATTCTTGTACTTTTGTCACAGATTAATTGATAATATGTAAGGATGTTATTTCTAGGCTCTGTATTTTGTTTCCTTGACCTATGTGTCAGTTTCTGTTCCAGTTCTACACTGTTTTGATTACTGAAGCTCTGTAGTATAGTTTGAAGTCAGGGCACATGATGTATCTAGCTTTTTTTTTTTTTTTTCCTCAAAATTGCTTTGGCTATTCTCAGTCTTCAGTGATTTCATACAAATTTTAGGATTATTTGTTCTATTTCTGTGAAAAATGTTATGGATGCTTTGATAGGGATTGCATTAACTTTGTATATTGCTGCTGCTGCTAAGTTGCTTCAGTCTTTGAATAATATTAACAATATTAATTCTTCCAATCAATGAACATGGGATATCTCTCCATTTATTATGGATCATCTTCCATTTACTTCATCAGTATCTTTTAGTTTTTGAAGTATAGGTCTTTCACCTCATCAGTTAATTCCAAAGTATTTTATTCTTTATGACAGGACTGCAAATGAGACCCTTTTCTTTCATCCTCTTTCTGATAGTTAAATATTAGTGTATAAAAGCAGCAGATTTCTGCATAACTTTGTACCCTACAATTTTACTCAATTCATTTATTCTAATAGTTTCTTTGGATGCTTTAGTTTTTTATATATATTTGTAATATAAAATTAGTATCATGTCATCTGAAAATAGTGACACTTTTACTTTTCCCCTCTAATTTATATTTTATTTCTTGTCTGGTTGCTGCTGCTGCTGCTGCTGCTAAATCAATTCAGTTGTGTCCGACTCTGTGCTCCCTCGTCCCTGGGATTCTCCAGGCAAGAACACTGGGGTGGGTTGCCATTTCCTTCTCCAAAGCATGAAAGTGAAAAGTGAAAGTGAAGTCGCTCAGTCATGTCTGACTCTCAGCGACTCCATGGACTGCAGCCCTCCAGGCTCCTCCGTCCATGGGATTTTCCAGGCAAGAGTACTGGAGTGGGGTGCCATTGCCTTCTCTGTGTCTGATTGCTAAGATCTAAGATCTGATTGCTAGGACTAGGATTTCCAATAATCTGCTGGACACAACTGAAGTGACTTAGCATAGCACAGCACAGGACTTCCAACACTCTGTAAAATAGAAATGGTGATAATAGCCATCCTTGTTCTTAATTTTACAGGAAATGCTTTCAGCTTTCCACCCTTGGGTATGATGTTAGTTGTGCTTTGTCACAAATGGCCTTTATTCTGTTGAGATATGTTCTACTTATACCTACTTTGTTCAAAGTTTTTTTCATGAATGGGTAGTGAATTTTGTCAAATGCTTTTCCTGCATCTATTGAGATAATCATGTAATTTTTAATCCTTCCTTTTGTTTAAGTGCGTTGTTACATTGATTTGTTGACATTGAAACATCCTGGTATCTCTGGAATAAGTCNTCTTACTCTTTGCGACCCTATGGACTGTAGCCTGTCAGGCTTCTCCATCCATGGAATTTTACAGGTAAGAATACGGGAGTGGGTTGTCATTTCCTTCTCCAGGGGATCTTCCCAACCCAGGGATCAAATCGGGGTCTCCTGCACTGCAGGCATACTCTTTACCATCTGAGCCAAAAAGGAAGTGCCATTTTTGATAACAGCCATTCTGAAAGTTGTGAGGTAATATCTCATCATGGTTTTGATTTGCCTTTCCCTGATGATCAGTGATGTTGAGCATCATTTCATGTTCCTGTTGGCTATCCGTATATCTTCTTAGGAAAAGAAAGTCTATTCAGGTCTTTTGTCTAGTTTTTAATTGAGTTGTTTGTCTTTATTGATAGAGTTGTATGTGCTTTTTATAATTTTGGCTATTAACCCCTTATCAGATATCATTGGGAAATAGCTTCTCTTGCTTACTAGGTTATCTTTTATTTTGTTGATCATTCTCTTCACTGTGCAAAGCTTTTAAGTCTAAATTAGGTCCCATTTATTTATTTTTGCTTCAGTTTCCCTTACCTGAGGCAATACATTCAAAAAATATTGATAAGACTTAAGTCAAACAGTGTATTGCCTATGTTTTCATCAACATATAGGTCTTTGGTGGCGCAGAGGTTAAAGCATCTGCCTGCAATGCGGGAGACCTGGGTTCGATCCCTGGGTTGGGAAGATCCCCTGGAGAAGGAAATGGCAACTCACTCCTGTATTCTTGCCTGGAGAATCCCATGGATGGAGGAGCTTGATGGGCTACAGTCCATGGGTCGCAAAGAGTCAGACACGACTGAGCAACTTCACTTTCACTTTATTTTGAGATGTATTTTGAGTTTATTTTTGTATATGGTATGAGAAAATGTCCTAATTTCCTTTTATTGCATGTAGCTGTCCATGTATCTCAACACACATTTTGAAGAGACTGTCTTTTTCCCAACTGTATATTCTTGTACTTTTGTCACAGATTAATTGATAATATGTAAGGATGTTATTTCTAGGCTCTGTATTTTGTTTCCTTGACCTATGTGTCAGTTTCTGTTCCAGTTCTACACTGTTTTGATTACTGAAGCTCTGTAGTATAGTTTGAAGTCAGGGCACATGATGTATCTAGCTTTTTTTTTTTTTTTTTCCTCAAAATTGCTTTGGCTATTCTCAGTCTTCAGTGATTTCATACAAATTTTAGGATTATTTGTTCTATTTCTGTGAAAAATGTTATGGATGCTTTGATAGGGATTGCATTAACTTTGTATATTGCTGCTGCTGCTAAGTTGCTTCAGTCTTTGAATAATATTAACAATATTAATTCTTCCAATCAATGAACATGGGATATCTCTCCATTTATTATGGATCATCTTCCATTTACTTCATCAGTATCTTTTAGTTTTTGAAGTATAGGTCTTTCACCTCATCAGTTAATTCCAAAGTATTTTATTCTTTATGACAGGACTGCAAATGAGACCCTTTTCTTTCATCCTCTTTCTGATAGTTAAATATTAGTGTATAAAAGCAGCAGATTTCTGCATAACTTTGTACCCTACAATTTTACTCAATTCATTTATTCTAATAGTTTCTTTGGATGCTTTAGTTTTTTATATATATTTGTAATATAAAATTAGTATCATGTCATCTGAAAATAGTGACACTTTTACTTTTCCCCTCTAATTTATATTTTATTTCTTGTCTGGTTGCTGCTGCTGCTGCTGCTGCTAAATCAATTCAGTTGTGTCCGACTCTGTGCTCCCTCGTCCCTGGGATTCTCCAGGCAAGAACACTGGGGTGGGTTGCCATTTCCTTCTCCAAAGCATGAAAGTGAAAAGTGAAAGTGAAGTCGCTCAGTCATGTCTGACTCTCAGCGACTCCATGGACTGCAGCCCTCCAGGCTCCTCCGTCCATGGGATTTTCCAGGCAAGAGTACTGGAGTGGGGTGCCATTGCCTTCTCTGTGTCTGATTGCTAAGATCTAAGATCTGATTGCTAGGACTAGGATTTCCAATAATCTGCTGGACACAACTGAAGTGACTTAGCATAGCACAGCACAGGACTTCCAACACTCTGTAAAATAGAAATGGTGATAATAGCCATCCTTGTTCTTAATTTTACAGGAAATGCTTTCAGCTTTCCACCCTTGGGTATGATGTTAGTTGTGCTTTGTCACAAATGGCCTTTATTCTGTTGAGATATGTTCTACTTATACCTACTTTGTTCAAAGTTTTTTTCATGAATGGGTAGTGAATTTTGTCAAATGCTTTTCCTGCATCTATTGAGATAATCATGTAATTTTTAATCCTTCCTTTTGTTTAAGTGCGTTGTTACATTGATTTGTTGACATTGAAACATCCTGGTATCTCTGGAATAAGTCCAATTTGATCATGATGTATGGTCATTTTTTATATATTGATGAATTTTATTTACTAATATTTTGTTAAAGAGTTTTACAATTTACCAAAAATTTTGGCCTGTAATTTTATTTTTTGTAGTGTCTTTGTCTGGCTTATCAGGATAATGATGGCCTCATAGAATGAATTTTGGAGTGTTTCCTCCCTTCAGTTTTTGGAATAGTTTGGGAAGGATAGGTATTAACTCTTCTTTTTAGGTTTAGTAGAAATCCCCTGTGAAGACAACCAATCCTAGACTTTTGTCTATCTTTTTTTTTTTTTTTTATTACTGGTTCAATTTCACTACTAGCAATTGGTTTGTTCAGAATGTCTATTTCTTTGTGACTCAGTCTTGGTGGGTATGTTTCTATGAATTTATTCATTTCTTATAGGTCATTCAATTTCTTGGCATATAACTATTCATAGTATTCTTATGAATTTTTGGTATTTCTGTGGCATCAACTTTATCTCTCTTCTTTCATCTCTTATCTTATTTGAGGCCTCTCTCTTTTCTTCTTAATGAGCCTGGCTAAAGGCTTATCAATCTTATTTATCTTTTCAAAAACTTAACTCTTGGTTTCACTGATCTTTAACATTTATTTGGTCTCTCTTTTATTTACTTCCTCTCTGATCTTTATTATGTCCTTTCTTTCAATGACTTTGGGCTTTTTAAATTCTTTTTTCTAATTCATTCAGTGGGTAGGTAAGGTTATTTGATTTTTTTCTCCTTAAAGAAGGTCTGGCATCAATATAAATGACCCTGTTAGTACTGGTTTTTGTGGCATCCCATTGATTTTTTTTTTTGGAAAGTACTGTTTTCATTTTCATTTGTCTTAGGTATTTTCTGATTTCCTCTTTGATTTCTTCTTTTACTCACTTTTTTGGGGTAGCATGTTGTTTAGTGTCCACATATTTGTGTTTTTCTCAGTTTTCTTCCTGAGATGGCAACTCACTCCTGTATTCTCTGGAAAATTCTATGTACAGAGGAGCCTGGTGGACTATAGTCCATGGGGTTACAAAGAGTCAACTGTCACGAAACATGACTGAGCACACACAACAAAAAAAATGTCTAGTTTTATATTGTTGAGGTTGGAAAAGACACTTGTTGTAATTTCTGTCCTCTTAAATTTGTTGAGACTTATTTTGCGGTCTAGCATGTGTTCGTTCCTGGAGAACATTCCTTGTGTACTTGAAAGAATGTGTATCCCACGATTTTTGAATGAAATGTCCTGTAGATATCTATTAAGTGCAACTAGTCTAATATGTCATTTGAAGAAACTATTTTCTTATTGATTTTTCTCTGGATTATTTCTCCATTGGTATAAGTGGGGGTATTAAAGCATCATACTATTATTGTATTATTGTCAAGTTCCCCTTTATATCTGTTAAAACTTGCCTTATATCTTAGGTGCTCCTATATTAGGTGCATATATTTTAACAAATATATCTTCTGACATTGATCCCTTTATCACCATATAATGCCCTTCTATGTCTGTTATTAAAGATTTTGTTTTGAGTGCACTTTGATGTGAGTATTACTAACCCAGTTTTCTTTACATTTCCATTTATATGGAATATATTTTGCCATATCCTCACTTTCAGTCTGTGTATGTCTTTAACTGATGTCTCTTATAGACAGCATATAGATGATTTTTGTTTTTTAATCCAATCAGCCACCCTTTGTCTTTTGATTGGAGCATTTAGTCCATTGACATTTAAATAATTATTGATAGGTATGTATTGGGTTGGCCAAAAAGTTAATTTGAGTTTTTCTGTAAGATGTTTCCTCATTGGTTGAATAGTTGTCTGCTCATTTCTTCTTCTTCTTCTTCTTTTTTTTGTTTCTTCCCTTGTGGCTTGATAATTTTCTTTTGTAGTATGCTTATGTTCCTTATTTTTTAGTTTTTGTGTATCTGTCATATGTTTTTGATTTTTAGTTACCATGGGGTTCATATATGTTGGCCTATAACTATATCTACTTGTTTTAAAATGGTCATTGAAGTTCAAACACATTCTAAAAGATGTACAGTTTTTTACTCCCCTCTGCACATTTTGTATTTTTGATGTATATTTTACATCTTCACGTTAGCTCTTCATTGTTTTTTGTAGGTGTAGTTGCTTTTATAATTTTTAAATTTTAATCTTCATACTGGCTTATTTAAGTGGTTGGTCCTCAGTCCTTACTGTATATTTACCTTTCACAGTAGAATTTTCCCTTTCCTACTTATTTTTACTTCTTTTTCACTTGAGAAAAGCCTGAAACATTACTTTAAGTAGGTTTTGTATCTTTATAGTTCCTTTAATTCTGAATGATAACTTTGCTCTGTAGAGCAGCTATTTTTTTTTGGAAAGTACTGTTTTCATTTTCATTTGTCTCAGGTATTTTCTGATTTCCTCTTTGATTTCTTCTTTTACTCACTTTTTTGGGGTAGCATGTTGTTTAGTGTCCACATATTCGTGTTTTTCTCAGTTTTCTTCCTGAGATGGCAACTCACTCCTGTATTCTCTGGAAAATTCTATGTACAGAGGAGCCTGGTGGGCTATAGTCCATGGGGTTACAAAGAGTCAACTGTCACGAAACATGACTGAGCACACACAACAAAAAAAATGTCTAGTTTTATATTGTTGAGGTTGGAAAAGACACTTGTTGTAATTTCTGTCCTCTTAAATTTGTTGAGACTTATTTTGCGGTCTAGCATGTGTTCGTTCCTGGAGAACATTCCTTGTGTACTTGAAAGAATGTGTATCCCACGATTTTTGAATGAAATGTCCTGTAGATATCTATTAAGTGCAACTAGTCTAATATGTCATTTGAAGAAACTATTTTCTTATTGATTTTTCTCTGGATTATTTCTCCATTGGTATAAGTGGGGGTATTAAAGCATCATACTATTATTGTATTATTGTCAAGTTCCCCTTTATATCTGTTAAAACTTGCCTTATATCTTAGGTGCTCCTATATTAGGTGCATATATTTTAACAAATATATCTTCTGACATTGATCCCTTTATCACCATATAATGCCCTTCTATGTCTGTTATTAAAGATTTTGTTTTGAGTGCACTTTGATGTGAGTATTACTAACCCAGTTTTCTTTACATTTCCATTTATATGGAATATATTTTGCCATATCCTCACTTTCAGTCTGTGTATGTCTTTAACTGATGTCTCTTATAGACAGCATATAGATGATTTTTGTTTTTTAATCCAATCAGCCACCCTTTGTCTTTTGATTGGAGCATTTAGTCCATTGACATTTAAATAATTATTGATAGGTATGTATTGGGTTGGCCAAAAAGTTAATTTGAGTTTTTCTGTAAGATGTTTCCTCATTGGTTGAATAGTTGTCTGCTCATTTCTTCTTCTTCTTCTTTTTTTTGTTTCTTCCCTTGTGGCTTGATAATTTTCTTTTGTAGTATGCTTATGTTCCTTATTTTTTAGTTTTTGTGTATCTGTCATATGTTTTTGATTTTTAGTTACCATGGGGTTCATATATGTTGGCCTATAACTATATCTACTTGTTTTAAAATGGTCATTGAAGTTCAAACACATTCTAAAAGATGTACAGTTTTTTACTCCCCTCTGCACATTTTGTATTTTTGATGTATATTTTACATCTTCACGTTAGCTCTTCATTGTTTTTTGTAGGTGTAGTTGCTTTTATAATTTTTAAATTTTAATCTTCATACTGGCTTATTTAAGTGGTTGGTCCTCAGTCCTTACTGTATATTTACCTTTCACAGTAGAATTTTCCCTTTCCTACTTATTTTTACTTCTTTTTCACTTGAGAAAAGCCTGAAACATTACTTTAAGTAGGTTTTGTATCTTTATAGTTCCTTTAATTCTGAATGATAACTTTGCTCTGTAGAGCAGCTTAGATTATAATTTTTTTTTTCCTTTCAGTGCTTTAAATATGTCATGACATTGTAGCCTGCAAAGTTTCTACTGAACAGTCATCTGATAGCCTAATTGCCTGCCCCCCAAAGGGGGTTCCTTTATATGTGAGTCTTTGTTTTTCTCCTGCTGCCTTCAGAATTCTTTCTTTAACTTTTGCTATCTTAATTAATAATGTCTTTTTGGGTTCATCTTCTTTAAGACTCACTGTGTTTCCTATACCTAGGTATCTGGCTCAAGAAAATTTTAGCCATCATTTCATCAAATATATTTTCTGCCCCTTTCACTCTTCTCTTTCTGGGACCCCTATAATGCAAACATTGGTATACTTAGTGTTGTCTCAGTACTCCTTTAAACTATTCTCATTTTTTCAAAATTTTTCTTTTTGCTCCTCTGATTTACACTATTCTATGCTTCAGATCATGTTTTCATCTAATCTTCTGTTAATAACCTCTCATGTATTTTTCTTTTCATTTATTGTGTTCTTTAGCTCTGAATCTTTTTTATATTTTCTAATTCTCTATTAAAATTCTCACTGTGTCCATCTATTATAGCATCCTTATTACTATTTGCTTTGAATTCTTTATCTAGTCAATTATTTATCTCTGTTTTATTATGGTTTTATTTCATTTGAGGCATATCCCTCTGTCTTATTTTGTTTAACTTTCTTTTTACGAATTCAGCTGAAATAGTTACCTATCCTGTTCTTAAAGGTGTGTCACTGTGTGGAAGCATCCCTATGCAGTCTGCGTGTACCCAGTGGCTTTGGTGGGAGAGCTGGATCTGAAGTGAGCACAGGCTGTGTTTTTTCCCCAAGTATGCTGGCAGCCAGTGCCCTGATGTGAGATAGGGCTTGAGTTTGATGGGCTAGAGTCAGAGCCAAGTACAAGCTATACATTCTATGCTCAATAGCTGTTTGAGCCTGAGCAACTGGAGTAGAAGTCCTTAGGGAGTTGGGTTTATGCAGGGTGAGAGGGAAGTCTTCAAATTAGGAGCATGGCTGGGGCCTGAGGGCTTGGAACTGTATTTCTGTGTGCTGGTTTCACTTTTCTTCCATGGTATGCATGTTTTGGTTAGAGGCTGGGTCAGGATCAGAGGTATTGGTACCATACTATTGAGCTGATTTTGCTCCTCCTCCTGAGTGTTTGCAGGGACCTGTGCTCTGGAGATGGCAGTCTTCACCCTGGAGCTAGTTTTGCTTCATCTAAGTGTGTGCACTGATGCAGGTGTTTGCAATGGCTGCCTCCACCCTGGTTAGAGGCAAGGCTAGGGTCTCACCTGCCTCTATTCCCTCCAAGTGTTCCCACTCTCATTGACAACAACTCTACTTTGTGGGGAGAATTGTCAGAGGAAGAGGAATTGGAACAGGAGCCTGGTGAAGGCTGTTGGTGTGCTGGGGCAGTCCTGGAAAACTGAGCAGAATGCCAGACAGTTTTCAATCTATTGTAGCTTCTGTGCTATGACTTGGAGTGTGAAAGTTGTGTGTATACACAAGAGTGGAGTTTCAGTTTTTTGCAGTCATCTAAGAAGTCCCACTCAGTGGTAAAGAAATTGCCTGCAATTCAGGAGACACAGATATGGTACCTAAGTTGGGAAGATCTCATGGAGAAAGGCATGGCAACCCAATCTGGTATTCTTGCCTGGGAAATCCCATGGATAGAGGAGCCTGGTGGCCTGTGGTCCATGGGGTCACAAAGAGTCAGACACAACTGAAGTGACTGGGCACACTAGAAGCCCCATTCATTTTCAAACCTGTTAAGGGACTTGTCTTCCCAATGTTGAACTCCAGGACTGGGATTCCCAATATATGGATTGAATCTCTCATTCTGCTGGAGGATTCTTGACTCTGTGATATATCCCTTTCCTTTTCTTGGTCTCCTACGAGGGTTGTGGGTCCCAACCAGATCACTGCTTCCTACCATGTGGATATTTCTTCACAGCCTTGATTTTAGAAAAGCCATACTGCTAGTTGGAGAAGGCAAGGGCAACCCACTCCAGTACTCTTTCCTGGAAATTCCAATGGACAAAGGAGCCTGGTAGCTGCAGTCCATGGGGTTGTGAAGAGTCGGACTGAGGACTGAGTGACTTCACTTTCACTTTTTACTTTCATGCATTGGAGAAGGAAATGGCAACCCACTCCAGTGTTCTTGCCTGGAGAATCCCAGGGACAGCAGAGCCTGGTGGGCTACCGTCTATGGGGTCTCACAGAGTTGGACAAGACTGAAGTGACTTAGCAGTAGCAGCAGCAGCAGCAGCAGCATACTGCTAGTAGCCAGGTCTGTTTCAGTGAGAGTCACTCTACACATAGTTGTAATTTTCATGTGTTCATGAGGGAGGTGAATCCAGCATGCTCCTGTTATTTCATCTTGATCTCAAAGTCTACATGATCTATTCTGGACTCTTAATTCAGTTCCATTGATTTATATGTTAGTTCTTAGGCCAGTAACATGCTATATCATTTACTGTAACTTTGTAGGAAGTTTTGAAATTGTAAGTGTGAGTCTTCTTTGTTCTTCCTTTTCAAGATTGTTTTGGCTATTTAGCACCTCTAGCAAATCCACATGAACTTCAGAAGTGGCTTTTCCATTTCTTCAAAAAAAAAGGTGGTTGGAATTCTGATCAAGACTGCATTGAATCTGTGTGTCTTTAAGGCAGCACTGACATCTTAACAATATTAAATCTAGTAAACCATATACACAGCATGTATAGATTATCTTCCCATTTATTGAAGTTTCTTTTAATTTCTTTAAGCATTAAAAAATTTTTTTCGTATATATGTCTTTCACTTCCTTGATTAAATTTATTCCTGGATGTTTTCTTATTTTGACCAATATGGTAAATGAAATTTAACAATGTCCTTTTTGGATTCTTCATTGTCAGTATACAGAAACACAACTGATGTTTGTATGTTGATTTTCGCACCCTGAGATTTTATTTAATTTCAATATTAGCTTTTTCTGCTGCTGCTAAGTCACTTCAGTCGTGTCTGACTCTGTGTAACCCCATAGATGGCAGCCCACCAGGCTCCACTGTCCCTGGCATTCTCCAGGCAAGAACACTGGAGTGGGTTGCCATTTCCTTCTCCAATGCATGAAAGTGAAAAGTGAAAGTGAAGTCACTCAGTCATGTCCGACTCTTAGTGACCCCATGGACTGCAGCCTACCAGGCTGCTCTGTCCATGGGATTTTCCAGGCAAGAGTACTGGAGTGGGTTGCCATTGCCTTCTCCAGTTAGCTTTTCTACATCAATTGAAATGATGTGGTTCTTCTTTCTTTTATTGTTATGTTTTACACTGATGGATTTTCTCATGTTGAAACATTTTAGCATTTCTGGGATAAATCCCATCTGGTCATGGTATATAATCCTTTTAATATGTTGTTGTATGCAGTTGGCTAGTATTTTGTTGAGGATTTTTGAATGTATATTCATACAATATATTGTTATGTACTTTTCTTGTGGTGTCTTTATCAGAGTAATACTAGCCCTATTTTTTTGAGAAGTTTGAGTTAGTGTTAATTACTTTCTAAATGTTTGGCAGAGTTCACCAGCAAGGCTATCAGGTCCTGAATTTTTCTTTGCTGAGTTACTTTGCTTTGTCTTGTTTTATTAGAAATTCAATGTATTTACTGTTCAGTATTCCTATTTTTTCTTCAATCAGTTTTGGTAATCTGCAGAATTCTAGAAATTTGTTCATTTCATCCAGCTCGTCTTATTAATATTAGCTGTGATATAGTTGCTCATGGCATTCTCTGATAATCCTTTTTATTTTTGTAAGGTTTGTAGTAAGTCATCACCATTTTTATTTCTGATTTTAGTTCTTTGCATTTTCTCAATTTTTCTTTGCTAATCCACCTAAAGTTTTGTTAATATTATTCTTTTCAAAGAACCAACTTTTGGGTTCTTTGACTATTTTTTTCTGTTCTTTATTTTGTTTATCTCTAATCATTATTTCCTTTTCCCTGCCAGATAAGCATTTGCTTTGCTGTTATTTTTCTAGTTCTTTAAGGTATAAAGTTATGTTGTTGATTAGAAAGTTGTCCTTTTTTAAAATGTAGGATTTTAGAACTGTGAATTTCTCTCTTAACAACAGATTCCCTCAGAGGTGGTTTCTGCCTACTTCTTTTCTCCTGTGAGTAGGCCATACTTTCCTATTTCTTTGTGTGCCTTGTGACTTTTTGTTGAAAATTGGACACTGAATATTTTAATGTTACATCTCAAATTCAAATTATTCCCCTTCTCCAGGATTTGCTTTTTGACTCTGGAAGGCTGTAGTTGTCCACTTGTTTAATGGCTCTTCTAACTATTTTTGCAAAAACTGTATTCCTTGTTGCACATGTTCAGTGAAGTCTCTGTTCCTTCAGTTAGTGTTCAACTAATGTTTTGACAGATTTTGTTGAATTCCAGAATATACACACTCACCCAAAATGTTAAAAAGTAAAAAATCTACCTTTACCAGGCTTTGCAAATTGCTTCTGTGCTGGAACACTGTTTCAAAACTTAGCTGCACTGTTAGTAACTCGTTTATCCTTCACTTCCCTGCTTACACTGAGCTCAGAGATCAGCCAGAGGTGAAAGCTTAGGGTCTTCTGAGGTCTTTTCTGAATTTATGTCCTGCCCTGGGAATGTATATGGCTTTCCAAATGCCCTAGTATACATGGGTGCTTTTGAATTCTTACTTTCCAAAAACCTCTCTCTCCCAAAATATCTTTTCAGGCTTTAAGCAGTCTATTTTTTGCCACAACCACAGTCTTTTGCCCCAGGTAGGTGCATATTTTTCATTTGACTTACAATATTTTTGAGCAAAGTCCACCATTTTACTGCCCTGGGTGATTTCTGAAATGAATCTCTTGCTTCAGTCCTTTCAGGAAGCCCACAGACAGTTTAGAACAAACACAGTAAGTCTCAGATAAGATCTGCTTTGCTCCTTCTGAACCAAGGATTAGGATATCACACAAGGAATGGAAGTTGCTGTCTTCAAAACCGCTGTTGAGCTACGGAGGGGAGCGGAGCAAGGGCAGGTAAAAGAGCCACATAGCTTTCCTACCATGTGGAAGTTGATTTTTTTCTGGATTCAACCCTTTCTTCGTTTCTGTAAATCTTTGACTGGTTTTCAGATTTCTGACAAAGTTGATTCTGACTGTTTCTGCTTGTTTTCAATGTTTCTGAGAAGGGATGGGAGTTTGGAGCTGCCTACTCTGAAACATTGTTGATATCACTCTCACCAACAAAGTTTTAATTGGGCTGTAAGCTTGGTTTGTGACCCTTCTCTCCAGAGACCCTTAAAAAGAACCCTGATCTCTATATGTTTTCCTCACATTGGACTTACTGCTTAGACTTAGGCCTAGAGAATACTCATGGACACTTGATTGTTGATGGATGGTGGGAAAAGATTCCCACTATGTCAGATAATACCTCTGGTATCTCAGTTCAGTTCAGTCGCTCAGTCATGTCGGACTCTTTGTGACCCCATGAATTGCAGCACACCAGGCCTCCCTGTCCATCACCATCTCCCGGAGTTCACTCAGACTCATGTCCATCGAGTCCATGATGCCATCCAGCCATCTCATCCTCGGTCGTCCCCTTCTCCTCCTGCCCCCAATCCCTCCCAGCATCAGAGTCTTTTCCAATGAGTCAACTCTTCTCATGAGGTGGCCAAAGTACTGGAGTTTCAGCTTTAGCATCATTCCTTCCAAAGAACACCTAGGACTGATCTCCTTTATTTATATTTTTTGATCCTTTTTTTTATTGTGAGAAAATATACATAAGATGAAATTTAATGTTTTACAATATACAGTTCAGTAGCATTACAGACATGCATGTTGTACCAACACCACCATTCATGTCCAGAATTTCAACTTCTCAAACTGGAACTTGCAACCCATTAGACAATAATTTTCCATTCCCTTCTTCCCATCTTTGGCAATAACCATTCTACCTTCTGTCTCTGTGAATCTGACTACTCTTGGTATCTCATATACATGGAATCCTACAGAATTTGTCCTTCGTCCCTGGATTATTTCACATAGCTTAGTGTCTTCAAGATTCGCTTACATTGTAGCACATTTCAGAATTTTTTTTTAAATGCTAAATAAGGTTCCATTGTACGTATAGACCTAGAGCTTTGTAGTTTTCCCTCACAGAGATCTTTACATATTTTGTTAGATTTATACCTAAATATTTTATTTCCTTTCTTCTTCTTTCTTGGTGCTAATGTAAATGGTACTGGGTTTTCAGTGTTATTATTATTTTTTCTTCCTTTTGTTTCTCGGCTTTTAATTATAATTGATTACTGATCTATAAGAAAGCTACTAGCCAGCCACCGCAACCTTACTTTGATGCTGCACTTCCCCTCCCTAACCTTCCTTGGCTCAAGGCAGCACCAAAGGAGTCCAACTCCCATAACCAAGAGCATCAGTCCCCCACCAAGAAGCCCCAGGCTCCCACACACCTGCGGGGGAGCAGATGTGCACTCTCAGTCTGAAGCAATTGCGCTTGTGCCAGGTTCATGCTGAAATGTGCAGAAACAGGCGAACACCCACCCAGTAATGAGTGAGGGAAGTTTAGGGGTCCTAACCTAACATGCTCAGATATTCAGTTGTGTCCAATTCTTTATGGCCCCATGGACAGTAGCCCATCAGACTCCATGGGATTTTCCAGGCAGGGATACTGGAGTGGGTTGCCATTTCCTTCTCCATGATCTCCTTTAGAATGGACTGGTTGGATCTCCTTGCAGTCCAAGGGATTCTCAAGAGTCTTCCCCAACACCACACTTCAAAAGCATCAATTCTTCGGCACTCAGCTTTCTTCACAGTCCAACTCTCACATCCATACATGACCACTGGAAAAACCATAGCCTTGACTAGATGTACCTTTGTTGCCAAAGTAATGTCTCTGCTTTTGAATATGCTATCTAGGTTGGTCATAACTTTCCTTCCATGGACCAAGTGTCTTTTAATTTCATGGTTGCAATCACCATCTGCAGTGATTTTGGAGCCCCCAAAAATAAAGTCTGACACTATTTCCCCATCTATTTTCCATGAAGTGATGGGACCAGATGCCGTGATCTTCGTTTTCTGAGTGTTGAGCTTTAAGCCAACTTTTTCGCTCTCCTCTTTCACTTTCATCAAGAGGCTTTTTAGTTCCTCTTCACTTTCTGCCATAAGGGTGGTGTCATCTGCATATCTGAGGTTATTGATATTTCTCCTGGCAATCTTGATTCCAGCTTCTGCTTCTTCCAGCCCAGCATTTCTCATGATGTACTCTGCATATAAGTTAAATAAACAGGGTGACAATATACAGCCTTGACGTACTCCTTTGCCTATTTGGAACTAGTCTGTTGTTCCATGTCCAGTTCTAACTGTTGCTTCCTGACCTGCATACAGATTTCTCAAGAGGCAGGTCAGGTGGTCTGATATTCCCATCTCTTTCGGAATTTTCCACTGTTTATTGTGATGCACACAGTCAAAGGTTTTGGCATAATCAATAAAGCAGAAATAGATGTTTTTCTGGAACTCTCTTGCTTTTTCCATGATCCAGAGGAGGTTGGCAATTTGATCTCTGGTTCCTCTGCCTTTTCTAAAACCAGNATCACCATCTGCAGTGATTTTGGAGCCCCCAAAAATAAAGTCTGACACTATTTCCCCATCTATTTTCCATGAAGTGATGGGACCAGATGCCGTGATCTTCGTTTTCTGAGTGTTGAGCTTTAAGCCAACTTTTTCGCTCTCCTCTTTCACTTTCATCAAGAGGCTTTTTAGTTCCTCTTCACTTTCTGCCATAAGGGTGGTGTCATCTGCATATCTGAGGTTATTGATATTTCTCCTGGCAATCTTGATTCCAGCTTCTGCTTCTTCCAGCCCAGCATTTCTCATGATGTACTCTGCATATAAGTTAAATAAACAGGGTGACAATATACAGCCTTGACGTACTCCTTTGCCTATTTGGAACTAGTCTGTTGTTCCATGTCCAGTTCTAACTGTTGCTTCCTGACCTGCATACAGATTTCTCAAGAGGCAGGTCAGGTGGTCTGATATTCCCATCTCTTTCGGAATTTTCCACTGTTTATTGTGATGCACACAGTCAAAGGTTTTGGCATAATCAATAAAGCAGAAATAGATGTTTTTCTGGAACTCTCTTGCTTTTTCCATGATCCAGAGGAGGTTGGCAATTTGATCTCTGGTTCCTCTGCCTTTTCTAAAACCAGCTTGAACATCTGGAAGTTCACAGTTCACTCTGGTATCTAGGTCTACCTTATTGGTCCTCTTCTCTCAGTCCACAGTATTACCTTCTGCAGTTCATCTACCTTTCTTATCTGGACTTCTTAATACTAAAGACCCGGATCCACCTCTGTCACCAAAGGCAGAGTAAAAAAAGATCAGATTTATTGTATCTGGTTGGTCCTTTCTCTAGAATCTTACCTTTTTACTTCATGTCAATTTTCTTTTGTCATCTTGACCTTATCATCTTCTCTCCTAATTTTTTTTCTGAAGCATTACCCTCAATTAGAGTTACTTTTTCAGTCTTTATAGTAGCTCTTATAACTCAGCCATACAGTTTCCTCTTCATCTCAATTTTCTCTCTTTGCTCTGGGTCCATTATTCTTAACCTTTTCCAAGATCTCTGAACTATACCTTACAAACATAGGTAGTTTACGTTTCTCTGGCATTCTCAGAAAATGTAGGTGGTGGACCTGTCAGATAAGTTGTCAAAGCTGCAGTTGCTGCAGGTGAAATGGAAACTAAGTACTGAGTATATAGATGAGAAATCACACTAATTACCTTGCAATCTAATTGGATGACCAGTCTACTGCAAAGATGTATTGTAGGTTATTATTATTTATTTTTACTTTGGACGTGGGGCATTTGTATTTGAACCATTTTTTTTTTTTTACTGGAAATTCACTGCTAGTATAAGAATGAGGACACTTTATGACCCCTTAGAAGCATATAAAATATGCAATTAAGAATAAAAGATCCCCCTTTCCTTCCAAGAGTTGAAAAACTTGGCAAATGTAGGAAAATGTATTTTTCCACTGCAAAAAGGAGCATAAGATGCAAAAGCATCATCTTCTTTCACAAAGAGATGACCAAGGCTGTAAAAGATGAGGTCAGAATGATGTAGAGTGAAACTACAACAATGCAGGGAGCTCTTAAAGGAGAAATCTTCTGGGTAGCAGTGTTTTCTGGAGTTCAAATGTACCCCTTTGCATTTTAATGATTTTAAAATGAATAATTTTGGATAAAACACTTTCTAACATGTATTGCATGCTTCCTTGCCTCCTGAAGCATAATATATTGAATATAATTCCATCTTTTCCCAATGACTCAGGGCCCATGCTATGATTTTTATATTCTCACTGTGCTGTATCCAGTGATGCCCTCTGGGCCTATTACAGATTATAAGAATATTTGCTCCAATACTAAATGTTCCCAGATTGCACAGAATTATTTTGTCAGCTTTTCCTATTTTTTTCCTCTCTTTTCCCTTGCTATAAGTATTTTCTTGTCATTGTTTTAACATCCACTGTCTAGCATTTGACCCAATATTCCTAATCTTTGGTAGGATTGGAAATATCCACACTTGGTTAGAATAATACAAAAAATAGAGGTGTACAGATGTCAAATCAAACCCTATCTAGGTGCACCTTGAGGGAAACACATATTAAAATACATGGATATGGTGCTAAGATAACCTCTTTGCTTTGCTCCTGGCTCTTAGCTAATGTTATAGGTAAGTGATGTTGCTGAGGTTGTAAGGTGAGGTTGGGAAAGGTGAAGGGTCACTATCTCCAGTAACATTCAAGTTACTTCAAAGCCAGGAGGTAGTTGACAGTGTGCTTCCTGTTGCACTCCACTGTTGTAAAAGGTATCCTTGTTATTGCACCTTTCAGAGAAATATGTTAAAGCCATAGCTGTGGTCCATAATTTAAGCATATCATTGGGTTGTCCCTCATACTTGCAACCTTAGTGTCTAATCTCATGAATACCTTATACCTAATGCCCAGGATTCTGAAGGCTTTCATCCATGGGTCCTGCAGATGAAGGAGTTAAGGCAGATAGCAAGGGTTAAGATAGAGTCCTTTTATAATTTATTTTTACTTTTACATGAAAAGAGAAACTTCTGATTTGATCACATCCATGGGTTTGAACATTGCAACAGAGATGATTTCTAACTCGGCAAATCCTCTTTGGGAGCTTGGATGAAGAACACTCCTTTTATTATTCTCTTAAGGAATAACAGTGATAGTTTTCACTTATGTTTGCAGTGAAAAAGACATGTGCAGATCCTTTTGACAAAGCCAAGGGCCTTGTTCAGTTCTTTCATCTATCCAGAAGCTGTGGGGAGCCTCTATTACTGTCAGGTAGAGTCTAAAAGCAACTGGAAAAAACAGGGGCAATGAAAACAACAGGTCTGTGCTGAATTATTGGTAAAGAGCACTCAGATGTTAGTAAGTCCTGTATCTGCCACTTAATTCAATCAGTGATTTATTTCATCCCAACCTCTAGACCCAAATCATTTTTTGTGAAAAATAAAAATAGCCCAATGTGACCTTGGCATTCACCTGAGTACTGAGTATCTTGGAGGCAAGGCAAGCACAGGCAAGACTGTCACTTATGTACCTGCTTGTACACTGCTCGTAATTGCAGTTCTTCATGGGGACCAGATGGTCATTAATAAAGAAGGCTTTCCAAATAAGAGACCCCAATGTACAGAACCTTCTCATGCTCTACATCCAGCAGATGCTCAGTCTAACTAACCTCAGTTATGGCGTCCAGGGTTACAGAGTACTTCCCTTTTGGGTAGGAGATACAGAACAGAGAGACAGCACAGAAAAGATGGCACATCGCTTAAATAAATCTTAATTTGCATCGACTAAGGAACCATCAGCACCCATCACTTTTGTATGTCTTCCAATGTAATGAGAATTGATACATATTGATATGAACATACATGATCCTGAGGGAACTCTGGCTTCCCAGTTTCCCATAAAATCATCAAAGGAAGTTTACTTTGCATTTGGTATAACAACTGTGCTAAATGTTACTTTAAAAAAAAATCAGTTTCAGCTAATTCACAGCTTTTTTTTTTCCCTTTTTATTTTTATTTATTTATTTATTTACTTTATTTTACTTTACAGTACTGTATTGGATTTGGCATACATTGACATGAATCTGCCACGGGTGTAGACTCTTTGAACGAGAATAATTCATTTCCAGACTCTGAAAGATAATTCTGTTTTCATTAGGTAAATGGCTAGTTAAGATCATACACTTAAANTTTACTTTATTTTACTTTACAGTACTGTATTGGATTTGGCATACATTGACATGAATCTGCCACGGGTGTAGACTCTTTGAACGAGAATAATTCATTTCCAGACTCTGAAAGATAATTCTGTTTTCATTAGGTAAATGGCTAGTTAAGATCATACACTTAAAGAACAAACTGATAAATATTCATGTAAAACATAGTAAAGCTCAATGATATCAGTCAGTTGGAATGTGACCCTTTGTTACCTTGTCCAGACATACTTTTGGGAGATCAACTAACATGCACTGAGGAGGAGGGAATGGGGAATTACTGACATTATTAGTCTGTGTGCTGCTGGAAAAAGCTATGATATATACTCTGGTAACAGAAAAAATATATATATGTGGTAACAAGAGACTTGGGTTGCAGGCCCTTCTCTTCTATTAAATACCTACATGAGCCAGAACTCAGTTTACTTATGCAAAATTATGATGTCTACTCTTACCTATCTCAAAGATTTATGAGAAGAACTTAGTTTGGGCTTCCCAAGCTTAAGAAAGAGTCATGTGTAAGTAGTTTGAGATTAGAAGAATGGGATGGTGAAACAAAGAAGGGAAGAAAGAAAGGATTAAAGGTAGCCTTATCAAAATAGCTACCACAGTGGGTGACTGGGGCTTTAGCCTTGACGGGTAAGTCTGGGAGACAGTGTAAGACATCAGCTTCAGAGTGACCCCACCTGGGGGGCGAGGCAACACCAACTCTTGTCTGTCTATGGTGGAGGGCAGTTAGTATCTCAGCACATCCAACCTGACAGCACAGGTTGGTAAAGTTGGCTTCAGTATCCAGAGAAAATCCTCAGTGAAAGAAATGTGTGTGCTGACAGTGGGGACTTGGGGCAGCACACTCTGAAATTGTAAGAGTAAAGTGTAGGCATAATAGAATCTGCTACATTTGGTACAAGGGTATAAGTGAACGTGGCCTTCTCAGGTGGCTCAGTGGTAAAGAGTCCGCTTGCCAGTGCAGGAGACGTAAGAGACCTGGGTTTGATCCCTGGGTCAGGAAGATCCCCTGGAGCCAGAAATGGCAACCCATGCCAGTATTCTTGCCTGGAAAGTCTCATGGACAGGGGAGCCTTATGGGCTACAGTCCATGGGGCTGCAAAGAGTTGGACACGACTGAGCACACATGCATGCATGCATAAGTGAATGCATTTTGTATAAATAAAAGTTCTTAATAATTGTAAGCATTATAATTCTAGCTACCTGTTAATATTTATGAAACTGATGACAAAAAGTTCAGTTCAGTTCAGTCGCTCAGTCGTTTCGACTGCTTGCGACCCCACGAATCGCAGCATGCCAGGCCTCCCTGTCCATCACCATCTCCCGGAGTTCACTCAGACTCACATCCATCGAGTCAGTGATGCCATCCAGCCATCTCATCCTCTGTCATCCCCTTCTCCTACTGCCCCCAATCCCTCCCAGCATCAGAGTCTTTTCCAATGAGTCAGCTCTTCGCATGAGGTGGCCAAAGTACTGGAGTTTCAGCTTTAGCATCATTCCTTCCAAAGAAATCCCAGGACTGATCTCCTTCAGAATGAACTGGTTGGATCTCCT
>SJYX01021275.1:295065-307078 GCA_006410675.1 Oreotragus oreotragus | reverse complement strand
ATTGTACAGGAGACAGGGATCAAGACCATCCCTATGGAAAAGAAATGCAAAAAACAAAATGGCTGTCTAGGAAGGTCTTACAAATAGCTGTGAAAAGAAGAGAGGTGAAAAGCAAAAGAGAAAAAGAAAGATATAAGCATCTGAATGCAGAGTTCCAAAGAATAGCAAGAAGAGATAAGAAAGCCTTCTTCAGCGATCAGTGCAAAGAAATAGAGGAAAACAGAATGAGAAAGACTAGAGATCTCTTCAAGAAAATTAGAGATACCAAGGGAACATTTCCTGCAAAGATGGGCTCGATAAAGGACAGAAATGGTATGGACCTAACAGAAGCAGAAGATATTAAGAAGAGGTGGCAAGAATACATGGAAGAAGTGTACAAAAAAGATCTTCACGACCCCGATAATCATGAGGATGTGATCACTAATCTAGAGCCAGACATCTTGGAATGTGAAGTCAAGTGGGCCTTAGAAAGCATCACTACGAACAAAGCTAGTGGAGGTGATGGAATTCCAGTTGAGCTGTTTCAAATCCTGAAAGTTTACAAAAAGTTATATGGCTGCAAAAATGGAAATAGTTATAACATCTATAGAATACTGTGTCAGATACCATGATATGTGTTTTAAATATGTTGATTCATTTTATCTTCTTTATGAGCTAATTACTGTTGTTATCTCCATTTAAGACTGAAGTTCAGAAAGCTGACATAACTTGCTCAAGGTCACAGAGCGATTCAATTGCAGACCTGGAATTTGAGCCCTGGCAGTCAAGCTATGAACTTCATACTCTTAAAACCACTATATCCTACCTGCAACCCTTGGGATAAGAGGCAAAGCAGCCTCTTTGGTGACCTTGAAGATACTGTCTCCTTTAATTTTTCATTTATAACCAAGTGCCTCAGCCGGTAAAGCAGATTTAAGATCTCTTGCTGAAGTTCTGTTTGCTGGTTTCTGGACCAGTGCCTTGAAAATGACAGAAATCTCTGATCTATTTTTTACAGGTTATATTGCATATAGCTCTGTAGAGGGAAAGAAATCAACATGTTTTATGAACATGGCTCTCATTGCGAGAATATATTTTATAGCTTGACTCTTTAGTTCTCAACAGTCTTAGGCAAGCTGACCAATTTGGAAAATACTTTTTTGCTTCACCTTTCACTGTATGGACAGTGGAGTGATGACTCAAATGAAATCAAAGAAACTAAACTTAATTTTCATGTCTCAATCCACTCAGGAGAAGCAGCATGGGGAAACCAGAATGTTAAGGATTAGAAAATAATTCTCTATGTGCAGCCTATGATGAAGCCAATGGATACTCACTGTAGATATGAAAGTGCATATCTTACCTCAAAATTATCTTCTGCAAGGACTTTGCTATAAGCCTTCTTACTAGTACCCATGAAATGAGTGCTGCCGTCAAGTTTCCCAAATGATGTGACAGCCATTAAATACATGATCCATGGGGAGGGGAGATAAATGGCAATGAACATTCAAAGGAAAACTAGAAGGTGCCACATTGGACCTGGGTTCTCTGATATTATTGATAGGCTGTGCTCAGTTGCTCCAAGAGGCAAGAATACTTTTCCTTTTACTCTCTTCCCCACTTGAAACAGCATTTTTCTGCTGAGAAGAAGCAGAAAAGATAGTGATAGGAGAAACTGTCTTGCCTACTTTTTTCTTATTCAAAAAGTTCTTTCCCTGAAATCTTAGAAACTGGGGAAGAATAAAAGCTGTTTCCACCTGAGAAACAGAGCCCATAGCTCTTTTGTTGGTAAGGCAAAGAGAAATCCTGAAGCCGTGTACTAGTCAAGAAGGAAATTTGATCTAAAAATAAAAATTTAGAGTGAAGTAAAATAGAAAATTCTAATCATATCTGAGAGTAAAACAAAGCTTTAGTTAAAATGTAGTTGATGACAGGGATTGTTTCAAAAGACAAGAAATTACATATATATATATATATGTATTTTTCATTTTCTTCAAATGATTTTGTGTGTCTGATTTTTAAGTACACCTAAAACATAGTACTTAAAATAAGACCAGTAAAGTGCAATATTCTTTCTAAAATATAAAGTCTTAGAAATCCACAATTTTTGTTGTAGAAGGCAATGGCACCCCACCCCAGTACTCTTGCCTGGAAAATCCAATGGACGGAGTAGCCTGGTGGGCTGCAGTCCATGGGGTCGCTAACAGTTGGACAGACTGAGCGACTTCACTTTCACTTTTCTCTTTCATGCATTGGAGAAGGAAATGGCAACCCACTCCAGTGTTCTTGCCTGGAGAATCCCAGGGATGGGGGAGCCTGGTGGGCTGCCATCTATGGGGTCGCACAGAGTCGGACACGACTGAAGTGACTTAGCAGCAGCAGCAAGGTAAGCATACCTACCAGTTTAAATTTGATCATTCAAATCACTTACCCCAGGGACTTACTGCCACCTGTTGTTCATGCATCTGAATTACATGAAAAGTGCGTGAAGGATATTTGAGTCTCTTGAGGGTTGAACTACATAACTAAATGTGAAGTGACACTGGCCACCTACATCGATATCTCAGTCTCTATGGGTCATAATTTATAAGACATCTGGATATATAATTCTCAAGTGAGATAATATTTAGAAGAGGCAATTATGATAAGAGGATGAAGGCTTATATTGTATTCAGCTTGGGAAATTCACTTCTCAAACTTCAGTTTCCTCATCTGTAAAATGAAATGGTGATAATGCCCTTCTGTACAGAGGTGTTGTAAGAATACATTTGCAGACTATTGTGTGAGAAAGTTTTATAAAATTGTATATAGCATATGCCTACTCAGTGCTGCTTATGTGAAATGCTGAATAGCAAGTGAAACAGAACGTTGTCATGGGTTCAGTGAATATTAAAAGGCTGCAGGTTGCTTTCTCATGCTGGGTTAAGTCTCCTTTTGTTTCCCTTGTGCTGGTCCCAATATCTTGGGAGATTCTATATGTTTCCTGACCCCCAAACACTTCAGCATGATATGAGATTTTTCCAGACTCCTCCCTAACCTAGAAACTGCACCTAACCCCTCATGATTATCCAAGCTCCAAAGGATCTTACATTTTCTGGAGGAAGGGGAAATAAATATATATCCTTCCAGGCCACAGTTAATTCAAAAGAGGAGTTTGGAGATCTGGATTCTTGCCCCAGCCCTGCCATGCCCCGTCTCTCACCATGCAACCTGTTATAAGGGACTTAACTTCTTTATGCCAGTATTTTCATCATCTATAAAATTGAAATAATAATCTTTTCCTGCTTCACAGGGGTGGTGTGGTAGGTTGATAATAGTCCTTCCCCCAAAATTATGGATCCATATTCTAATCTCTGGAACCTGTGAATGTTACCTTTATAGCCAAAAACCAAACAAAAAAAACCAACGAAAAGAATCAGATATGATCTAATTATGGATTTTAAGATGAGGAAATTATCCTGGATTATTTGGTTGGCCCTAAATGTAATTATACATATCCTTATAAGAGGAAGAAAGAGATTTAATGATAAAGAGAAAAAGAAGAGGTAATGTGACCACCGAGGCAGAGATTAAAGTAATGTCAGGGAATTCTGTCAGCCACCAGAAGCTGCAACAGTCAAGGGATAGAAGATTCTCCTTTACGCCCTCTCAGTTCAGTTCAGTCAGTCAGTCCTGTCTGACTCTGTGACCCCATGAACTGCAGCACGCCAGGCCTCCCTGTCCATCACCAATGCCTGGAGTTCACCCAAACCCATGTCCATCGAGTTGATGATGCCATCCAACCATCTCATCCTCTGTCGTCCCCTTCTCCTCCTGCCCTCAATCTTTCCCAGCATCAGGGTCTTTTCAAATAAGTCAGCTCTTCGCATGAGGTGGCCAAAGTATTGGAGTTTCAGCTTCAACATCAGTCCTTCCAATGAACACCCAGGACTGATCTCCTTTAGGATGGACTGGTTGGATCTCCTTGCAGTCCAAGGGACTCTCAAGAGTTTTCTCCAACACCACAGTTCAAAAGCATCAATTCTTCGGAGCTCAGCTTTCTTTGTAGTCCAACTCTCACATCCATACATGACAAATGGAAAACCATAGCCTTGACTAGATGGACCTTCGTTGACAAAGTAATGTCTCTGCTTTTTAATACATGCCCTCTGCTGCTGCTGCTAAGTTGCTTCAGTCGTGTCTGACTCTGTGTGACTCCAGAGACGGCAGCCCACCAGGCTCTCCGGTCCCTGGGATTCTCCAGGCAAGAACACTGGAGTGGGTTGCCATTTCCTTCGTCAATGCATGAAAGTGAAAAGTGAAAGTGAAGTCGCTCAGTCGTGTCTGACTCCTAGTGACCCCATGGACTGCAGCCTAGCAGGCTCCTCCATGCACGGGATTTTCCAGGCAAGGGTACTGGAGTGGGTAGATTCTCCAGGCAAGAACACTGGAGTGGGTTGCCATTTCCTTCGTCAATGCATGAAAGTGAAAAGTGAAAGTGAAGTCGCTCAGTCGTGTCTGACTCCTAGTGACCCCATGGACTGCAGCCTAGCAGGCTCCTCCATGCACGGGATTTTCCAGGCAAGGGTACTGGAGTGGGTTGCCATTGCCTTCTCCGAATACACACCCTCTGCTAAGTCTACTGCTGCTAAGTCACTTCAGTCGTGTCCGACTCTGTGCTACCCCATGGATGGCAGCCCACTAGGCTCCTCTGTCCCTGGGATTCTCCAGGCAAGAATACTGGAGTGGGTTGCCATTTCCTTCTCCAATGTGTGAAAGTGAAAAGTGAAAGTGAAGTCGCTCAGTCGTGTCTGACTCCTAGTGACCCCATGGACTGCAGTCTACCAGGCTCCTCCGTCCATGGGATTTTCCGGGCAAGAGTACTGGAGTGGGTTGCCATTGCCTTCTCCTGCACACCCTCTAGGGGAAGTGTAATCCTGTCAACAGTTTGATGTTGGCCAAGTGAAGTTCATTTCAGACTTTGGGTTTTCAAAACTCAGGATAAATTTTTTATGTTGTTTTAAATCACCCAGTAAGGGGTAATTTGTTAAAGCTGCTACAATAAACTAATACAGGTGGTATGAAGATTAAGAGTTCCTGATGCATAGAAAACAACCAATGAACAATGAACTGAAGTCAAATAAGGTGACAGATGTGGAAAATAATAAAATGCCATACATTTGTAAGGAGTAGTCATCATAATTTGATTTTGGGTCCCCTAAATGTTAACCCTCAGGAATTTATCTTTAATGAATAAAAATATTACTCTAATGATGTTGGGTTGTTTAAATTCAGTGGAGGCATCTGAGAAAATATAGGTAGGAAAGAGTTAAGTATTCAAATTATGGAGTGGTGTCTTCTATTTTTATACTGATCCAATCCATTAATCTTGAATAATAAAGTCTGTGTGGTCTCCTAAGAGTTAATGTCCAGGATATCTAAGTGCTCTTATTTCTAGAGTGGTGGTTCTCAATAGAAGGTGATTTTTCACAGCCTCCCCCAACTCAGGAACTATTGGTGATATCTCAAAATACTTTTGTTTGTCACAGTTTGGGTGAGGGAAGCTATTGGCATCTAGTGGGTGGAGGCCAGGGATGTGCTAAACATCTTACAATGTACAGGACAGCCCCACAGCAAATATTTTTCTGACCTAAGACATCAAGAGTGCTGAGGTTGAGAACTGCTCTAGAGAGAGAGAAAACTAGTAGCAGCCTAACTCATTCTGTTTTTCAGTTGATTTCTTCTGGATTAGAAGAGAGGAATTTTAAAACTAAGTGAAGTGAGTCAGACAGAGAAGGAGAAATATCATATGATATCCCTTATATGTGGAATCCAAAAAGAAATTATATAAATGAACTTACTTACAAAACAGAAACAGACTTGCAGACTCCAAGAATGAGCTTATGGTTGCTGGAGGGAAAGGGATAGTTAGGGAGTTTGGGATGGTCATGTACACTCTGCTATATTTAAAATAGACAACCAACAAGCACCTACTGTATAGTACATGGAACTCTGCTCAGTGTTTTGTGGCAGCCTGGATGGGACCTGGGGTTTGGGGGAGAATGGATACAGGTATATGTATGGCTGAATCCCTTTGCTTTTCACTGGAAACTATCACAACGTTGTTAATCAGCTACGTGCTGTGCTTAGTCGTTCAGTCGTGTCTGACTCTTTGTGACCCCATGGACTGTAGCCCGCCAGGCTCCTCTGTCCATGGGGATTCTCCAGGCAAGAATACTGGAGTGGATTGCCATGCCCTCCTCCAGGGGATCTTCCCAACCCAAGGACTGAACCCAGGTCTCCCATATTGCAGGCGGATTCTTTACCATCTGAGCCACTAAGGATGCCCACGATTACTGGAGTGGGTAACCATTTCCTTCTCTACAGGATCTTCCTGATCCTGGAGTCGAACCGGGGTCTCCTGCATTGTAGGCAGATTCTTTACCAGTTGAACTACCAGGGAAGCCTGTGAATCAGCTATATCCCAATACAAGATACAAAGTTAAAAAAAATAGTTTGTTCAAGGCTATGGGATTTGATGGGATAGGGAGCTCATCAGACCCCTTCTCTGGATGGCTTCGTTGGTTTACAGTCAGGAGAAGGAAAAGTTTTGGAGCTATTTGCAAAGCTCTTACTGGAATGAGCAGTTCTCCTGGGAAGAAGACTGAGCCAGAGCCTGGTATTCCCCTACATATCAGGGCTTGGATCAGTAGCTTAATTCCTGACCCCCTGCAGGTGATCATGCCCTCACAGTCACCAGGGTCCCCCATCAATTATTTAGAATCAGAGTGTTTGTTTATGTACCTACACAAAATGGATCTGGCATTTCTGTTGCACTGCAGTAAAAGGTTGTGGCTTACATAAGCCAGATAAATACAAAGTCAAGGTGACTCTATTTTATGTATCATATTAGCAAAGAACTGCAAATCCTTGGGGACACACTTCAGGTACCCAAAGAAGTCATGGCTGTCCTGCCTAGAAATGGGAAAAGATGCAGGCAATTTAGAGATATAATGTAGATAATGAGAACTGTGTAGAACCTGGGCATCTCTCCCATCTAGAGTTTACTTCTGTTGTGGAGCATTCTGTAAAGGAGTTTGGGCAGGACCAAGTTGGATGGACCAACTGTGTCTACATCTCTCTTTCCATTTTTTGGCTCCCCTATCCTAACCAGAATGTACTTATATTATCATTGCTCCATTTTTCCTGATCATCAGGAATTCAAAAAACAAGTGCAAGCTAGGGTAATTCTCTGGAGGTCCAGTGGTTAGGACTCAGCACTTTCATGGCTGGGACCCAGATTCTATCCCAGGTCAATCCCTTGGGGAACTAGGATCCTGCAAGCTCCTTGGTATGGCCAAAAAAAAAAGATTGCAAGCTAGGGCATCCCTTCACTTTCCTGCCTTTCTTAATGGCAAAGACAGTAAAGAACCTGCTTGCCAATACAGGAGACGCAAGAGACATGGGTTCGATCCCTGGGTCAGGGAGATCTCCTGGAGAAGGAAATGGCAAACCAGTCCTGTATTCTTGTCTGGGAAATTCCATGGGGAGCGGAGCCTGGTGGGCTACAATCCATGGGATTGCAAAGAGTCAGACATGACTTAGTGACTGTAGAACAGGTTATCGGTATTTATTATTAGTATTTTGATTTTTTCCTTGTTTTTGCTAATTTGCAACTTCTGACTTTTTTGTAATGAACATAGTTAACTTTTACAATAAAAGAAAACCTCTTTTAAAGACACTCTTCTTATCATTCCCTCTTTGAAGATTAATCAGAGAGGAGGATACCAACAACCCTGCCTCCTGTCCTGGCAGTGGAATGCTTAGCACCAAGTACCTGATGAGCTTGGGTCATTACTAAGCTGAGGGACCCTTTTTTGCCTCCAGCCTTGAGGCATTAAAACAAGCTCTAGATTTGAGTCAGTAACTTTGGAAGATAGACATTATCTTGTTGTCTTTCATTTGTAAAATGGAGATGGTCATACTTACCTGAGTTATTTAGAAATGGCATGGTGCATGTAAGCTGCTCTTTGAATGTGAATTGTTATTATTAGCACACATACAGTAGCCACATTTCATCTTGCCTAAATAGTGCCAAGTACCAAGGGACTGCCTTGTATTAATGTCATTCTGGAGTGCTTTTTCTGTGTTGGGTTAGAAATTATTTCTTTTATTTTTTGCATGGTGTGTAATCTATAAGAATATTCAATCACTATGTTGTCTACTTGCAAAAAAATACTGTAAGTCAACTATACTTCAATAAAGAAAAAAGAATAAATAATGTACATATCTTGAAAAAACAAAACAAAGAGAAATTATGCCTTTTGATGCCCCCAAACCCTGCAAAAATCTGTCTGGAAGCACCACCAACTGCAAGGGTCACCAGAGTAGGAATTGAGAGAGGATATGCTATGGGATAAAATACAGTTTTGATTGTGACTATGGCATTATTGGAGGCTGAGGCATAAATGTGCAGAGAAGCTATCTGGATATATGACTTAGCTTCAGATCATTCCAAAGAACTTGAGATACTGTGGGCACAATGGTTGTGGGTGTTTTTTTTTTTTTTTTTAATCAAAGAAAAAGGGAAATGCCACATACTTTACTACTAGAATACTCAAAAATCCATGATATATATTCAAACATGAAAGGCTATGAGAAGTCCTGTAGTAAAAGTTCCCGTTTATCTTTGTTTATCCCAGCATTTTCCAGACAACTTTGACTTTTTTCCAACCCTTGTAACACTTGTTAACATTCTGGATGAATACATGCCGGGGAATATTGCCTTAACTGATTATCCCAGGGATAGGTGGTCTCCCATTATGATATGATGTAAAAGAAACAAAATAATAATTAATGCCCTGGCTTCCACTCTCATGGATGGCAATATTTGTTTGGTGAAAGCAAAAATGAATTACTGTTTCTGAGCAAATGTATGTGTGTGAATTGAGGCAGAGGGAAAAGAAGCACCGTGCATGTGTATTTGTACGTCTTACAGAAAAATCTCTGAAATTAGAAGGAGCATTGATAACATCTAGTTCAGATATTTGTACATGTGAAAACTGAAACCAGAGAGGAAAAGTCACTTGCTTGAGACCAACAGGTATCCCACCTACCAGTTTATTTTTCCCTACTATACCATATTGCTTTCTGATGTTCCCAGGTAGAGAAGGAAAGAGTTAAAGAGTGGAAGAAACATTATTTTTTTCATGTTTAACAGCACTTTGTAGGGTAAAAAAGACTTTGTCATTTGTTATTTGAGTTTCATAGAGCCCCCGATTAGGGAAACAGGACAGGGGTTACAATGTACAGATTTCTAAGTGGGTCAGAAATCTGAATAGGTGAACTGACTTGCCTAAGATCCCACGGTTAGTCACAGGCCTAGGACTAGAATCCAAGTAGCTTGCTTGTTCAGTTTGCCACTCCAACACATAGACCATATATCCATAGACCTTATATCCCTGCTCTGTGCATACAGAGAATTCCTCCAGAGGAATATATAGCCTTGGTCCTTTGCTGGCTGGTTTCCAGTTGGGATCAGCCAATGAAGGGTTGCTGCAGAATACTTAAGGGTGAGAGGAAATAGAGCTCAGGTTATTCCTTCTCTGCTTCCCCTCTGGTGCCAGTTTCTTAATGCCATGACTCCAGCTTCTGCCAGGCAGCTCCCCCTTCAAGTTTCCAGTCCTTAATATTTCCACCTCTTATTCCTTCACCTAATTTAGGGGTGACAGTGGGGACCTGGTGTTGCTAGTCTCTGGGTGCTTCCCCATCATCTTTATTAGAATCTCTTTGAATGTCTGGGGTGAATTCTATTTCCTGCTGAGACTCTGTCTGTTACAGTGTGTCTTGTCAACTCAACATCCACTGCTTTCCTTCCACCTTCTGCCTCAGTAACATGGGAGCAAGGATTAGAGGTATTTTCCAAAACAATGTTCATCTGCTCCAGAGTCGATAGAAATAGACGCAGAAACTGAACACTCATGAGAAAGTATGCCTTTGCATTGCTCCATCTGATCTTAGCTGAGGAAGAATTAAAAAAAAAAAACTGTGGCAAAATACATATAACATAAAATTTTCCACATCAAACTTTTTAGGTGCATACTTGGGCTTCCCTTGTGGCTCAGCTGGTAAAGAATCTGCCTGCAATGTGGGAGACCTGGGTTCGATCCCTGGGTTGGGAAGATCCCGTGGAGAAGGGAAAGGCTACCCACTCCAGTATTCTGGCCTGGAGAATTGCATGGACTGTATAGTCCATGGGGTTGCCAAGAGTCAGACACAACTGAGCGACTTTCACTTTCACTTCAGAAATGTTAAGTACATCAACCTTGTTGTGCAACCAATCTCCAAAACTCTTTACATCTTGTACAAAAACTCTATATTCATCAAACAACTTCCCATTTTTCTCTCCCCTAGCCCATGGCAATCCCACCATTTTATTGTCTCCACAAATTTTACTACTGTAGTAACGTCTTACAAGTAGAATCATACCATATTTGTCCTTTTTGTATCTGGCTCATTTCACTTAGCATAATTGTCTTCAAGGTTTTTCAATGTTGTAGTATCCATCAGTTTCATTTTTACGGCTGAGTAATATTCCATTGTGTGTATATATCTTATTTTCATTACATATTTATCTGTTGATGGACATTTGGGTGTTTTGACCTTTTAGCTATTATGAGTAATGTTGCTATGAACATAGATGAACAAATATCTTCAATACTCTGTTTTAATTCTTTTGGGAATATACCCAGAAGTGTACTTTCTGGGTCATATATTAATTCTATTTTTAATTTTTTGAGGAACCTACATATTGTTTTCCACAGTGACTGCACCATTTTATATTCCCACCAACATTTTACAAGGATTCTAGTTTCATCACATCCTTTCCAATACTTCTTATGTATATATGTATTTATTTGATAATAGCCACCCTAATGGGTGTGAGGTAGTAACTCATGGTGGTTTTGATGAATATTTCTCTGATATTAGTGATGTTGTGCATCTTGAATGTGCTTGTTGGTCATTTGTTTATTTTTAGAGAAATGTCTGTTCAAGTCTTTTGCCCAATTTTTAATAGAATTGCTTATTTTTATCATTGAATTATAGGAGTTTTACATTTATTCAGTATATTGGGTTGGCCAAAAAGTGGGTTTTTCCATAACATCTTACATATTAATCCATTATCAGATATATAACTTGCAAATATTCTCTCCCATTCTGTAGGCTGCCTTTTCATTGTTGATAGTTTATCTCTTTCTACTTTTGTTGCCTGTGCTCTTGGTGTCATATTTACGGAATCATGGGCAAATCCAATGTCATGAAGTTTTCTAAGAATTTTATAGTTTTAACTCTTATATGCTTAGGTCTTTGATCCATTTTTAGTTAATTTTTGTATACAGCATAAGGTAAGGTTTCAGTTTCAATTTTTTCATGTTGATATTGAGTTTTCTCAGTGCCACTTGTTGAAAGACTGTCTTTTCCCCATTGATCTTGACAACCTTGTCAAAAATCATTTGAGCATATATATTAAAGTACTACCACACAATTGCACTCATCTCACATGCTAGTAAAGTAATGCTCAAAATTCTCCAAGCCAGGCTTTAGCAATATGTGAACCGTGAACTTTCAGATGTTCAAGCTGGTTTTAGAAAAGGCAGAGGAAACAGAGATCAAATTGCCAACATCTACTGGATCATGGAAAAAGCAAGAGAGTTCCAGAAAAACATCTATTTCTACTTTATTGACTATGCCAAAGCCTTTGATTGTGTGGATCACAATAAACTGTGGAAAATTCTGAAAGAGATGGGACTACCAGACCACCTGACCTGCCTCTTGAGAAACCTATATGCAGGTCAGGAAGCAACAGTTAGAACTGGACATGGAACAACAGACTGGTTCCAAATAGGAAAAGAAGTACGTCAAGGCTGTATATTGTCTCCCTGCCTATTTAACTTATGTGCAGAGTACATCATGAGAAACGCTGGGCTGGAAGAAGCACAAGCTGGAATCAAGATTGCCGGGAGAAATATCAATAACCTCAGATATGCTGATGACA
>SJYX01021275.1:226547-290194 GCA_006410675.1 Oreotragus oreotragus | reverse complement strand
TATATACATGCATATATATTTTCATATTCTTTTTCATTATAGTTTATTACAGGATATTGAATATAGTTCCCTATGCTATATAGTAGGACCTTTTTGTTTATTTATATCATATATAGTAATTTGTATTTGCTAATTCCAAACCACTAATTTATCCCACCCCAGCTTTTCCCCTTTGGTAACCATAAGTTTGTTTCCTATGTCTGTGAGTCTGTTTCTGTTTTGTAAATACGTTCATTTGTATCATTCTTCTAGATTCCATGTATAAGTGATATCATGTGATATTTGTATTTCTCTGTCTGACTTACTTCACTGAAAATGATAATCTCTGGGTCCATCCATGTTGGTGAAAATGGCATTATTTCATTCTTTTTAATGGCTGAGTAATATTCCATTGTATATATCCACCGCATCTTCCTTATGCATTCATCTGTTGATGGACATTTAGGTTGTTTCCATGTCTTGGCTATTATAAATAGTGCTACTATGAACATTGGGATGCATGTATCTTTTAGAATTAGGGTTTTCTCTGGATATATGCCCAAGAGCCTCTCCAAGTGATTCTGCTGACCAGCTAGAGCTATGAACTACTGGTCTACATAATACTATATTTGCTTACTTATTCTATAGACTTTATAGAATTCTTAAGAGAAATGCATTTTAAGAACTGGTCTTTGGTTCTGACATCTCACTAAATTTGCTTTCCCACCAATGAGTTTGATTTAATGAGTGTTTATAACCACTGATCTAGCTGTGTGCCTCTGGTTTAATGACTTTCCTTCTCTGAGCCTCAGTTTCTTCAGTTATAAAATGAGAGGATTCGAGGCAGATGATCTAGAAGGTCCTTTCCAGCCATAGCACCGTATGTTCAATGCATTTTGCTGCTTATCGATGTATGAAAATTCCCTGCCAGGCAGCCTGTGCAGCTACATTTTACTGGCTGATTTTGGCTCATTTTCCAGAGAGAGTTGAAGGCATATGTTCACTCTAGCTTTGTTTTTAGAGAGGGGCCATTTTTACCACTAACTGCACGGTCATCCTCTTGCCAGTGTCTAGCAGACATCTCTAACATGGGGTCGCAGTACGGACAGCATTTACAGCCAACTCGGGCACGACTGAGTGACTTCACTTTCACTTTTCACTTTCATGCATTGGAGAAGGAAATGGCAACCCACTCCAGTGTTCTTGCCTGGAGAATCCCAGGGACAGAGGAGCCTAGTGGGCTGCTGTCTATGGGGTCGCACAGAATTGGACACGACTGAAGTGACTTAGTAGCAGCAGGAGTGGCAACCACAATTGTTTGATTATCCTTCATATAACTATATGCTTAAGTGAACACTGTATTTACTCATATCTTGTAATTTATTTAAAAACCCTTCTTTCCTGCCTGCTCCAGTAGATAGCTGTGAAACCAGAGGTCCAGCTTCAACAGTTTGGAAGCTTGATCAGAGCAGCTAAAGATCTGTGAACAGTGTTTTTTTAACTTTTTCACTTTTAGTCACAAAACATCATTAGATCTTTAGATGCTCTGTGCAAATTCTCAGAAGAGTTTCTGCTTCAGAAGACAAGCAATAAATCCTAACTGGAAGGCAAAAATATAATGGGAGAAATGGTGTTTTCTTCTCAAAATTGGGGAAGGGGAGGGAAATGTGAGCAGATAGGCAAACAAACCAAGTAAGTTTGATCTGACCGTCAGTGACATTTAATACTTATAACCAATTAACTAGTTATGAAATCTTGGACAAATGACTTCCAATCTCTAAGCCTCAGTTTCCTTAGTTGTAAAATAAGTTCATTTGGGTTCAAGGAGTTCAAATGTACAGAGCACAATAAGAAGAATTTTTTTCATTATTCCTGGAGACAGAAACAGCCTCTCTTCAGGTAATTTAGGATTCGTTTAGTTCAAGTTTTCTCTGAACTAGCAAACCTAGACACATTATTTGAAAAACAGAAATATCTAAGAGTTCCACGTCTTCTACTGGTTCCATATTCCTATATGCCTAACCACATTGCCAGAAACTTAATTTTCCTTCAACAACAATTAACGCCATTTATGGTCAATAACTAACTTTTCCATGACTGAGATTCCAAATAGCTAATTAACTTTTCAAGTTGGATTCAGGGATCTAGTGATTGGTTAGACTAGCGGCATGTTTCATACTGGACAATTAAATCACTTGGAGAGCTTATTCAAATTCCTGGGCCCCACCACCACAGATTCAACTCTAGTGGGTTTGAGTAGCCATAGTGAGTGACGTCGCTCAGTAGTGCCTGACTCTTTGCGACCCCGTGGACTATAGCTTACAAGGCTCCTCTGTCCATGGAATTTTCCAGGCAAGAGTACTGGAGTGGGTTGCCATTTCCTTCTCCAGGGGATCTTCCCGACCCAGTGATCCAACCCGGGTCTCCCGCACTGCGGGCAGACGCTTTACCGTCTGAGCCACGTGCTCGAGATAATTTTACTACAAGTGACGAGTGGTCCAAAATTGGAGAAATACTTTGCTTTAAAGATGGTAATGAAGAGAGGCCGTCACCTAATGGCAATCCCTGCTTGCCATTTCTCTAGCCTCTGGCCTATCTTGTTTCTGGTTCCCATGCAGTGCCTTTGTGAGAAGCAGGGGCAGTGATTGCAAATTCTATTTTCTTCAGTTTCAAAGAAGTGAAGTGACTCCTCCAGAGCCCCCACTCAGTAGAAAAGGAATAATATTGGAGTTTCCACTCCCAGATTAGAGTTGATCTCTTAGGCTAGACTTCTTAGTACAGTTTTACTATGCCATTCAGCATGAGAACAGGCCAGGATGGAAAGCAAGCCAAAGCAATAACCTGTCCTTTTATTGACTAGCTGGTCTGGGTAATTCCACTGACAAGTGTTAGATTTGATAGGGAAAAAATGAAACCACTGATAAACAACACATTGCCTTCCCATGCTTGCTGTAACTTTCACTGCTAAAGAATGATCTCTATTGTCCTCCAGCAGCTGGTATGAGCAGATGAGCTAGGGGCAAGAGCCTTTGATTCAGCCGTTCTGGTCTCAAGGAGTTAGGGGTTAAGACAGCCTGGAAAGGACCACTCTTAGTCTTGGAGGACTAAGAGGACCTATGACATATGTCGAATATCATTCCTTTAGACCAAGATTTAGGTGAAAAGAAGCACCAACTGATGTTGAATAAAAATTGTGCTATCAAAAAGATGCTTGAAAAAGCTATGCTATAGTCCCACCACCTCATTTTACAAATGAGCCAACTAAGATCTAGACAGCAGACATGATCCGTTTAAGATCTCTTCAAACCTTTAAATAGTGAGCACTGATTTCAATTCTTACTGACTTTTAAAGGAAAGTATATTAATAATAGCTAATCAGTTTGAGTGTTCATCACATATTCTATGTGCTTCATGTTTAATCCCCACAGCAACACTGTAGGGTAGATAGTATTATTACCACCCTAATTTTATAGGTGAAGGAACTAGGCACAGGGAAATTAAGCAAACTGCCTCACAGATAGCTTTGGAGTTGGGATTAGACTGCAGAGAGTCTGACTCTAGATAGAATCCCTGAGCTTTAACCAATGTATATCCTGCCTCTCAAACACAAAGGGTAGGTTTACCAAAATGATCTTCATCAGACTCTCTCCATCCTGCCAATTCCCTGCTGAAAATGCACATTGGATTCTGCTTGCAACAATAATACTGAATCTTGACTAGTGTCACTGCTGTTTATGGAATTCCAACCATGGTGAAATGAGAACCCCAACTTGCCAACCATACCTTGCATCACTACTCATGGATTCCACCATCTCACAAACCCATTATGTTTCTGGGCAGTTATTTTTTTTTAGCATTACTAATGTGTAATTGGTACTAGTCCATGCATGACACCTGGAATGATCTCTGCCCTCTAAGAAGCTTAAACATTTTTTAAAATTTATTTTTGACTGTGTTGGGTCTTCGTTGTTGAGTGGGCTTTCCTCTAGTTGCTGTGAGCAGGGACTACTCTCTAGTTGCGGTGCACCAGCTTCTCATTTTGGTGGCTTCTCTTGTTGTGCAGCATAGATTGTAGGGCACATAGGCTTCGTAGTTGCAGCTCCCAGGCTCGAGAGCACTGGCTAAATAGTTGTGGTGCATGGGTTTAGTTGTCCTGCAGCATGTGGTATCTTCCTGGAACAGGGATCAAACCCACACCTCCTGCATTGGCAGGTGGATTCTTTACCACTGAGCCACCAGGGAAGCCCTGCCCTCTAAGAAACGTTACATCTAAAACATCTCTGCAGCTGCCATAGGCAGAACAGCTTCTCATTGTGTACTGTTATTTTAGTTGTTACAGTCTCTGACACACGATGCAATTCCATTTCTAAAACTATGCAAATTAGTGATGTAAACCTCATTTAAAGACTGTAGTTCAGAGCATTCACTCAGTGAACAACGTAGCTAAGCTTCTGAATGATCTCATGCTGCAGTTTAAAGGAAGGAAGGTTAAGAAGGTGAGAAAAAGAGAGCTTGCAACCAAGCCAGCTAACTCTGAAACTCCGTGCCCATCCCTACCTCAGGAACTAAGCCTGAAGTGTCTGTTTCTTGGAGTTTTCACTGGTGTTGATCTCAGAACAGGGCCAAGCTAGGGCATCAGCTCTATACTCTCCAAAATACCAGAGTAGCTCTCCCAGAGAATAGCTAGGGGCAATGCTGATGGTAAATGAAAGAAACATTATGGAGATATTTCAGTCAAAGGAGAAGTGTGCAAAAGTTTTGTTGCAGAGGATAAAATAATGAAAGTGGTATTAAAATTGATTTTTACTGAACCTCATTTAGAATCTGATCCTTAAGCAGTTCAGGTTGATTTACAATATGACCAAATGTTGTATCTGACAGACACTAAGGACTCATCAAATCCATCGCATTTCCCTTCTAGTACTAACTAGGGGCAGAAAATGAAGTGCCCTAAAGTTAAGTCCAAAACATAGAGACCTATGTTTGGCCAGTGTGTGGTTTCCAGAAGTTTTGAATTTAAGACCTTTGGTTGAGCACATCCTTTCCTGATCACCATGGTTCTTACCACTCCCAACTGTCTTGTATCTAACCACTCCACACATTTATGTTATCTCCCTCTGGCCCCAAGACATTTAAATTTACAACCCCTGACACACTACTTCATAGTGATGAAATTATATACTGCATAGGGAGGAGTGTCCACCTAGAGCCATATACAAGCATTCAGCATTGGAAGCAAAAGGGAATAAAAGATATTACTCTTAGAAATTCAAGCGAGGTTGTGAATAGTACTAGTAATATGTCTTCTGAAGGATTTAAGATTTAATATTTTCCAATGCTGATACACTGAGAGTGTTCCTATCAGTGTAATATATTAAGCAGAATAAGTTACTTGGACATTAATACATTTGAAATAAGGAACCTTATCTGAGGCTCTGTGTCAAAGATACTGGTGCTTTCTGACTCCTGGGTTTAGTTGAATTGATCAACCTAGGTTAGCTCAGTGGTTCTCCACTGGGGTTGCCCGTAAACATACTAGAACTTCCCAAGGGAAGTTCCTACAGTAAATTATGCCCTGAAATGAGATGTGTTGCTGACTGGAGGATGTTGTTTGTATGAATGATGTAGGGATAAAAAAGATGGGTGGGAATCAGTGACAGTGCCTATTTTGAAAGGCTTCCCAAGAAAGAGTGAGTTTGTTAGCTCCAATTTTCTTTCTCTCTATACTCATGCCTCTATGATTTCCCTGTGAAGTGGGGAAGATAAAAACCTGTCTTTCTCGGTTTTCTTTCTTTGTAGGCTCAGATGAAGATGCCTCATGACTTAATCTTGATTTTCCCCGGACTCTCCAGCAATTGACCACTTGGGAAGCCTAATGGTATGCTCTTGAGCTCTCTCTCGCTCTCACACACACTTTCCCAGACCTTAATATTCTACTTTTTTTTTTTTTTTTGAAATCTCCTTTCATTGGTGAGGAGAGCACTTCCTGGGTTGACTCCATCCTGATTGTGTCTGATTCAGCTTGTAAGCCATCAAAGCTGCTCTATGACTGTTACATTAATTAAGCACCCACAGAGTTTCTTGGACTCTAGTATGGCCAAGTTCAATTTTGATTAAATCTATACTGAAGGCTACAGGGCAGGTGGAAAAACAAGGAAAAGAGTTGACAGATGGTATCTTCATTTCCTACGGAAAACTGGTGCTCAGATCTGTCAGACTCCTCATGGTGTGCAAGCCCCAAAGGAATACCTGGGGCTTGTCCCTGGGTATTAGAGCAGGCTGGTTTCAATGGGAGGCCAGAAACAAGTTTAGAGAAAGGAAAGGCATGTCTGAGGAGGAGTGCCGAGGGGGGAAAACTGAGGACGATGTTAGTCTTCAGATCTGAGATGAATGTGGGGCCTGAAATCAGAGCTGAAGCAGAAGAGGCAAAATTGAGTAAGGCAGAATGGGTCAGGAAGCAAGCTCTCAAGTTTCTGGCATTTGATGTGGGGTTAGGACTTAATCTTTATCAGGGAGGCCAGGAAGCAGGAACCTTTATACATGCTCAGTCATGTCCGACTCTGTGATCCCATGGACAGTAGCCCTTAGGCTCCTCTGTCCATGGAATTCCCCAGGCAAAAATACTAGAGTGGGTTGCCATGCTCTCCTCCAGGCGCTCTTCCCAACCCGGGGATCAAACCTGCATCCCTTGAGTCTACTGCATTGGCAGGCAGATTCTTAACCACTGTGCCACTTGGGAAGCCTAATGGTATGCTCTTGAGCTCTCTCTCGCTCTCACACACACTCACATACTCAAAACCTGAATATGTGAGTGTGTGTGTATGCATGTGTGTACATGCACAGCCTCCAGTGGTGGTTGGGACCCCAGCAGGTAAGAAATAGTAGGAGAGGGAGGGAAAGAGCAAGTAAAGGAAAAAGTTCAAAAGCAAGTTCTTGTGCTGGCTTATCTTTTTGCTCTTTCTTTATACTAATTCACAATCTGTAAGGAAGCCTAAAACTAACTCCTAACTAGAAGTTACTGGTGGTTTTGAACCAGTTCTCCTGACTAAAACCAGGAACTGTTTATCCCAATGATATAATGGTTTGATTTTCCTTTCTATATTACAGCCATCTTTCTCTTTCTCCTGTGTGATATGGGCCTTCTTTATATCTCCAGGCTATTCCATTTAATCAGCAAGATATATTTGCCTTCTAGATTTGGAATTCAATTGTATTGTGCCCAAGATAACTGATTTTACTTTGCCCTGCTTCATTTAGACTGCTTCAGTGCTGCCTGACAGTAACTCTCTCCCAGAGTAATAAGATTTCTGATTGTAAATATGCTGTTATAAAAATAATTGAAAAAATATTTATTGCCTTCCTATCATGTACAAGGTAGTGTGTTATCTTCAGGGTGTGGATTGAGAGGTGGATAGAAAGAAATATAGAACCAAGTCCCTGCTCTCAAGGAGCTTAATCTGCTTGGGAAGAGAAAATGTATAGACAGAAAACTATGGCTTATAGTAACATAAAGTAATTATTTAGAAGGGCAATTTTGAAATTTAAACATTACCCTATAAACTCAGAGGACTGAGCAATCATCAAAGACTAGGCAGGCTAGCAAAGGCTTTAAAATGTCTGGTACATACTAGACATGCAATATAGATTTCTTGGATGAGGTAGGTTTTTTTTTGGCTGCACTCCTTGGCATATGAGATCCCTGTTCCCTGACTAGGGATTGAACCTGCACTCCCTGCACTGAGGCTTAACCACTGGATCACTAGGTAAGTCTTGGGTGACATAGAATTTGAGCTAAATCTCAAAGGGTGGGTACTATTTACAAAAGTCATTAAGAGGAGGAACTATATTCTTGATTCAATACATGTTACAGACAAGTGTGGGGGTTTCCCAGGTGGCTCAGTACTAAAAAATCCGTCTACTGATGCAGGAGACGCAGAAGACATGGGTTCTATCCCTGGGTCGGGAAGATCCCCTGCAGGAGGAAATGACAATCCACTCCAGCATTCTTGCCTGGAAAATCCCATGGACAGAGGAACCTGGCGAGCTACAGTTCAAGGGGTCGCAAAGAGTTGGACACGACTTAGCGACAGAGCATGCATGCTTCGGCAAATATGGGGGATGCATAATAGATTGTTCCAGGGGACATAGCAAGTAGCAGGTTTTCTAGAGTGAAGGGTTTATGGAAGGAGATAATAACAGTGGAAATGTGGTTAGGTCCAGATAAGGGAAGGCCTAGGAGGCATGGGAAAGGAATTTGAGCTTTATCCTGTATGTAGTGGGGAACCACTGGAAGTTTTGAGCAACGGATAATGTTGAGAAAGAATGAATCTGGTGACAGTTTGCAGGATGGATTGACAGGGAGAAACTGGAGGCAGTTGGACCAGTCAGGAGGTGACTGCAGTGGTTTGGACAGGAAGTGATAAGGGCTGTACCTAGCCTAACACAGTGGAAAAGTGCAGTAAGGAATGTAGTAAGAACACATAGAAGATAAACAGGGATTAGTGACTCGATTTCATTATGTGGGGCAGAGGAAAGGTGGAAGGTAAGATGACTCAGGTTTTTAGTCCATGAGGCTGAAGAACTGAGGCATCACCAGAAATGCTTTCTCTGTTAAGAAGCTGTTTACTGCTGTCTTAAGCTAGTTTGCAAAAGGACAAGCCTCAGCCTGTTAAAGTCCATTTCATTTTGTTGTATCTTGGGACTTGAAGAGACCTAGAGGTTCTCGACTGGCATATTTGAACTCTGAACTGTATGCAGGACCAACCCAAACTGCAACATTAATTTCATTGTGTCCTGATACACCTCTCAAGCCATTTCATTCAGATTGCAAGTCTGTGGGTTTTGTCCAGGCTTACCTTTTATGGGCAATCCATTTAGGGGCTAAATGACTTATTCATTGGTATGTCTTCCTCCTTTCCCACCTGTGCAGCGCTGTTTCTCCTTCATACGAACACATGTCTTCATGCTCAGTTTTGGTTTCTGAGAGCTATAAACATCTCAGGGATTGAAACTTGCTGCTTTTTTTTAAATGCAATTGAAAGCACCAGTCCTACAAAACTAATGATGCCTTCATTTTTATTTTATTAATTTAAATAAAGGAGCCTTCTGCCTACAGAGCAAGCACAGAAGCACAGGAAGGTTGTTTTTGTATTTTTTCTCCTTTCCTTACAGGGGTTTGGGTTCAGTAGTGCATGCTTGAATGAATTCCTTGTAGCAACAGAGATACTTGAGGAAGATACATGAAAGATTAAAAGAATAATGTCAGGTAGTGTATAAAAACACACTTAGCATTTTAAGTGCTTAATTATGCCAAAGCCATTTATAAAAACTGAGTTTGTCTGCAAGCCAACATATTCCCCATCCCACCCCAAACATACAAACACTCCAAAATAACAAAGTTCTGTGGTCACTTCTATCATATATAGGAAAGTAAATGGAGGCTGAGTACAATATCACTCTTGATTGCAGCAATGATAGATTGAAAAGTAGAGTCCAAGGATCTTGGTGCTTGAAATTATGATATATTTCACCTACCATATATTTTAAAAGGAATTTTCTTACTCCTTGGTTCATTTGATTCTCAAAGCTTTCTGGTGAGGTAAATCAGCTAAATAGCATTATTTCCTAAGCAACAGAGAGGATAAATTGCTCGCTCAAAGGCACCAAGCAATTTAGCATTGATGCCCTTTCTCTTTCTTCTACTTTACTTTTCTCAGAAGAGAAAAGGCTATTGCCAAGCTTTGCTCTGGGCCTCTAGTCAATGAGTCATCGGGTGGGGGGGGAAGGAGGGGAAACAAGTAGAAGAGAGATGAAGGCCCTTCTATAATGTAGAGATCATGGAGCTGCTGTTCACTGTTGCAGCCCACACACCTCAGACAGTTAGCTTTGAAAATGGGGAGGAAGCACCCAGGGTCTCTGGTTCAATGCCCTCAGAATGAGAGCCAGCCCTCTGCCTTGTCTGTATCAGTGACTGATTTTCCTTAATCATCTAGAAATGTTCTATGGGAAAAGTTTAGGTAGTGGGGTCATAGAAAAGCAAGCCATCTCTTTTTATCTGAAGACCTGGAGAGTTCTCTTTCAACAAAGAATGGATCAAGTCATGGTCTGGGTCATTTTAAAAAAAGATCAGTCCCACATAGTTTCCATGACTGATTTGTACAGTGATAGCAAATCTATGGAGAAGGCAATGGCACCCCACTCCAGTACTCTTGCCTGGAAAATCACATGGATGGAGAAGCCTGGTAGGCTGTAGTCCATGGGGTCACTGAGGGTCAGACACAGCTGAGTGACTTCACTTTCACTTTTCACTTTCATGCATTGGAGAAGGAAATGGCAACCCACTCCAGTGTTCTTGCCTGGAGAATCCCAGGGACGGTGGAGCCTGGTAGGCTGCCATCTATGGGGTCACACAGAGTCGGACACAACTGAAGTGACTTAGCAGCAGCAGCAGCAAATCTAATCTCTCTCTACCTCCCTCTCCTGAGCTTATGTGTCAAACTGCTGGGCAGTTTGGGCACTGGGCATCACCTACTGGGCATCACCACTGGTATGTAATCCCTGTACATGTACCTCAAACACAACAGATCTGATAGAAAATTCATCATCACTCCCATCTTAATCTACCACACATATTTTATATTTGTCTTTGGCAATGCCATCTATCTAGTTTTCCAGGCCAGGAAAGTGGGAGTCACTTTTTTAAAAAAAATTTAATTGGAGTATAGTTGTTTTATACTGCTGTGTCAGTTTCTGCTGTACAGCAAAATGAATCAGCCATACATACATCCCTTCTCTGGATTTCCTTCTCATTTAGGTCACCACAGAGCCTTGAGAAGAATTCCCTATGCCATACAGTAGGTTCTTATTAGTTACCTATATTTTTATACATGCTGCTGCTGCTAAGTCACTTCAGTTGTGTCTGACTCTGTGTGACCCCATAGATGGCAGCCCAACAGGCTCCGCTGTCCCTGGGATTCTCCAGCCAAGAACACTAGAGTGGGTTGCCATTTCCTCCTCCAGTGCATGAAAGTGAAAAGTGAAAGTGAAGTCGCTTAGTCATGTCTGACTCGTAGCGACTCCATGGACTGTAGCCCACCAGGCACCTCTGTCCATGGGCTTTTCCAGGCAAGAGTACTGGAGTGGGGTGCCATTGCCTTCTCCATAGCAGTGTATAAATGCCAGTCTCAGTTTCCCAATCCATCCCACCTCCCTCCATCCCCTCTTGGTATCCATATGTTTGTTCTCTACATCTGTGGGGAGGCATCCTTGAATCCCCCTTTGCCTTCACTCTCCCACATCCCATCACCAAGTGCTATCAATACAGCTTCAAAAACACCTCTCACCTCCACTGACTTTTCTCTTTTCCTATAGTTGTTGTCTGGGTTTGGGATGCTGCCATCATTCTGTTGGACTACTGAAACTGCCTATTGTGTGATCTCCCTAACTTCATGCTCTCCTCTGTCATTCACTCAATGATGCTGAGATTTTCAGAACACAAATCTGATCATATCTTTCCCCTGCTTAAGAGTTTGCTGATGATTTTCCTCGAGTTACAGGACCAAGTTTGAACTGAGCAGTAGGCCCCTACCTACCTCTCCAAAAGCATCTTCTTCTTTTCCCACTCCTATAACCTGGACTCCACCCACACCAGACTACCTGTCCCCAGCATACCTCTGACTTCCCTCGTGCTTTTCTCTTTGCCTGAGATGCTTCCACCTGACACCTGTTCTCTGCTTGTGATTATCTACTTCTTCAAGTCACAGCTCAAATGTTACCTCCCCTCTTGGTAGCACAGAGGGGAGCACAGAGGCACAAGAAGCAGGACTATGTTTCCTTTGTCTCAGAGTTGTCTCTAATTCTGTCCATACATTGAAAATAGCTCCTGTCTTAAAAGTATTGTAATTATTTGTGGTTTTTTTTCAACAAATAAAACAAGCTTGAGAGTAAGGAGATGGGTCTTATTCATCTCTCCACCATCCTAAACATCTGCATAGTGTTTGGTACTTAGTTGATTTTCAGCAAATACTTACTGAATCTTTAATTCATGAATAGCTTCATTTAATCATTGAGTCCCTACGTTAGGCCCTGGGAATTTGGCAGTGACCCACCAAGGCCTGGTGCTGGCATTCACGGAACCCACCAGCAATGCTTAGACTGGTGGAGGATGCCCACAAACAACTGTAGAATTCCAATATAACTTAGCAGGTATACAGTTTGAATTTCAACTATCAGGAAGCATGATACAGGGGTTAAGAGCACGGTCTTAGGTTCAAATCCTGATTTCACCATTTACTAGTTGTGTTGCTTTAGGCAATTTGGCTAATGTTCCTATGTCCTGATTTTATCATCTGTACTACTACTACTACTACTAGGTCGCTTCAGTCGTGTCCGACTCTGTGTGACCCCATTGAGGGCAGCCCACCAGGCTCCCCCATCCCTGGGATTCTCCAGGCAAGAACACTGGAGTGGGTTGCCATTTTAACATGGGAATTATTATAGTCTATAAATTATATGGCTGTAATGAAGATTATAGGAGTTACTATTTGCATAGCAGTATTGGGCATATAGCAAGGGTTTAATAAAATAAACACAACCTAGTGGAGAGTACAAAAAGTCAAAATGGCCTTGTTTGAGGGCTGCCGTGACTGCTCTTGTTCCCTTTTTACCAACTGTGATTCTACCTCTGTATAATGACCTTCTTCATTTCTGTTACTTTAGGTGCAGGGCTTATTTGGGAAAAGAAAAGAGGAAGGTATGGGAGTGCATGGGAATGCCCATGCAGGGTGGAATGCACAGCCCAGCCTCCTGCCACATTCTCTCTCATTCCCTACTTCACACACCTGGAAGCTCAGCCTTGCTCGGAGCCAGTCGCCTCTCTGGGGCTGAGTCATAAGCCCTGGCAAGTGGGCCTTAGGTCTTCTCTGCCCTTGCACCAGTCTCATCTCTCTTCTGTCCCTCCCTGGGGGTTGCTCCTAGCCCCTTCCTATCTGCTCTACTCTCAGGGAAGACTGTGGGGGCCCCTTGGGACTTGCAGGCACACATTTCTGCAGGGCCTTCAACAATCTCTGGCCATATGGGGTCCCTGGGCCCAGCCATTCCTTCCCCTGCCATCTCTCCCTCTGATTGTTGCCCTTGTGGGGCCTCTGATTCCAGTAGTGTCAGGGATGGGAAAGGCAGAGAAAGAAAATAGCTAATAGCTTCAGTAATTATTTATATATTGCTTTATTTATTTCCTGAGACAACTGTTTTGCCATATTGCTGGAATGTGTGTCTGCCGTCTCAGATCTGGCAGGCCAATTATGTCACTGCTTTAATGACTCCAGAGCCATGTCCCTGAGAGGTCATCCTAATTGTTTCTGCCTCCCCAGCTTGTGCCAGGGGTGTTTTGTCTGTCTGGAGGTTGTGGCTGGAAAGAAATATAGTCCTAAGCATCTTTCCCTCTGCTCACTGTCCACCTCCTCTGCTCTGGGATCAGAGCTCTTAAGCCCTACTGTTGGTCCTGGGGAGAGCTGCAAAACTCCCCCAGAGGTGGGGAGGGAGGTGGACTGAGAGGTGAAGCATGACAGGTGCATGATATGCTCTGCTTAACATTAGATGGGGCTGGGGGGATGCCATGTGCATCTCACCTGGTCATAAGCTGTCAAGGTCACTATACCCCTGAGCCTCCTTTGGGAAGTTTACCAGGTGCCTTTGGTGTTGGAGTCCTAATAATCCCTTATATCTGGGCAGGGATTTATAAGCAGGTTCACACACATTATTTCTTCTTACTCAAAATAATCTGATGAGGAAGATGATATTATCACCTTGTTTTATAGGTGAAAAAGTTGAGGCTTAGAGAGGTTACAAAATTTGCTCACAGCATGGGAACCCTGACCTTTGCATTCAAGTCCACACTCCTTTTAACCTTCTATGGATGACTCTTCAGTCCTTCCTGTCCCTCCATCCCCAGAGAGGGTACAGATGAGCTGCTTTTTCAGTCTACTGGTTTTACATCCCTCCCTCTATTTATAATGTCTTCTCTGCTGTTTCCACTATTCTCTGGCTGTACAGGAGGCCTGAGCAGTGTCCTATACTTTAAATCTCTCTCCTTTCCCCTCCCAGAGAGTAAAAGAGCTGAAGAGTCTGATTCCTACTACTGAGCTGATGACTAATCCTTGGTAGCAGGCCTTGTATGCAGGTCCTGGGGAGTTCATCCTTTGACTACGGACTGAGGCTTAAAGGAACAGTGCTTACCTGCTGGAGGTTCAGACGCCAAGCTCAGCTGGGAGTAGAGAAAGGGGAGCATTTTGAGTATAAAGAGACCTGGGCTCTCTAGTTGCAAATACTGTTCAGTGACTTCAGGAGCTCAGAGAAGTCTGTGAGCTTCTTGCTTCTGACCTAATTCTGCCTGAAAGGGACTTGGTCTGTGCTGCTCCCTTTGTGGTTGGTGAGCAGCAGGAAAGCATGCACATCAGCAGAGTCTCCACTGCTGGGACCAGATGGGACCCTCTCTTCTGGGTAGAGAACCACCTGCTGCTGGGGAGCATGAGTGAGAAGAGGCCTGGGTTGGGAGCAGAGAGGTTCTTGGGTTCTCCTCTGTGGTTGGCCTTTGCGTCATTGGGTAGATCCCTTTACCTCTCAGGTCCCTTTTCTTGTGTGTAAAGGCAGATTGATGCCCTTTTAAATACAAAATGAGCATCTGACTAGGACTGTATACTTCACACACATGGTATCTTGTTTTCATCAGCAAGTCTGCTTTAAACTGAGGATGAAGAAGGAGGCTCAGGGAGGCAAGTGACTTGCCCAAGGTCTCAGACCAATAAGTACAGAGCCAAGATGCAGACTTAATTCTGTTGCAAGACTCGCTTCAAGATCTTTATGTTAAATGGTAAAGAGGACGATGATGATGAAGAAGAAGAGATAAGGAGGAGGAAGGAGAGGAGGAGGAGGAAGAAAGCAGCTAATGAAGGCTTGTCACAAGTGCTCTGTGCTAAGTACTTTTGTTTAGTCCTCACAACAACTCTAAGAACAGTACTGTTATTATCATCTTCAGTTTAGAAATGCTAGAAGCTGAGGTTCAGAGAGGTTAAGTGTCATCTTTAAGGTCACAGTCCTGGTAAGTGGCAGAGCTAGCACTTAAAGCCAAGACTCCTGACTCCTGGAGTGGCGCTCTTGACACTGTACTAGTCTGCTTTTTAAAAAAAAGTGCTTTGGGAATGTGCAGTGCTGTCTGAAGGCAAGCTGGTCCTCTCCATCATTTTATCAGACCCGCTGATGCACCTGGCAGCCTCTAAAGGGAACACACTTGTCTGGGCCCCAGGCCAGAAGGTCAAGGTGGGATGGGGACATGGCTTCAAAAGGCCCACTTTCTCCAGGCTCAAGCTCTGTGAAGGTATTGTTGTACAGAGTCTTCAGAACTACCCTGCTGTAGCGTCAGCTGAGTGCCTGTCTCCAGGGGGCCTAGTGGGCACCTGTTTGGGAGCACATATTGTTTCATTTCTTCCTTGCCACCTTGACTCCTGGCCAAACTATTGTTCCCTGCCTCTCCAGCAACTAAAGACACATGTCCTGTTCCCTTCCTGCCATTCTGTCTTCAGTTTGTCCAGATGGGAGTTGGCCTGTTAGCTCTGTCACTTTACCTCTGGCGTCTTGAGGGAACGAAACCTAAGATACTACCTGTTGTAGCATTCTATTTCGATCTATATCAGGACATCATAAAGCTTGCATCTTGCCTCTTGCAAATCGAAAAGGATTTATTGCTGGGCTCATAGAGTCCCATAATACTCAAGCCAGCTTTGGCACTCTCCATAAAAGTCACAGTCTTCGTTCCTCCTCTGAGTTTCTAGCCTATCATCTCTCTGTTATCATATTGAAAAGAGCTCTCAGGGGAAGAAATCTAGATATGTCTGGGGAGGCTGTGCCATCATGCAAATTGGATGCCACACCAGGGAGGATAAAAATGAATGAGCTGCAGGGCCTGCTGACAAGACAGTGGTTCCAAGCACAGGCTGGTATGGGATCAAGTGGTTGCCAGTGGGGTGTTACATTTGCCAAGTCTTTCAACCCATCTGCAGGTCTTGACCCAACTCAACTTTCTCTTTCTAGGCACCTTCTCCCAGGCTTTAGAGTACCTCTAGAGAAAGTTACGTGATTATGTAGATTGGTGCCGCCAAGTTATTTGCCAAGCTCGGCCAAGCCCCCAGGACCATTCCACATATACCTCCCTTTTGTATCTCTTGGGTCTGTGCTGTGCTCATTTGCTAAGTCGTGTCCAACTCTTTGCGACCCCATGAACTATAGCCCACCAGATTCCTCTGTCCCTTGGATTTCCTGGCAAGATTACTGGAGTGGGTTGCCATTTAATTCTCCAGGGGATCTTCCCAACCCAGGGATTGAACCCATGTCTTCCATGTCTCCTGCATTGCAGATGGATTCTTTTACCCCCAAGCCATCAGGGAACCTTGTTAGTTGCTCAGTTGTGTCTGACTCTTTGTGACCCTGTGAACTATAGCCTGCAAGGCTCCTCTGTCCATGGAATTCTCCAGGTAAGAATACTGGAGTTGGTGGGCATTTCCTTCTCTTAGGTAGACTTCCTTTTAAAATAATAAATTAAATAATTTGGCAGTGCTGGGTTTTAGTTGCAGTATGTAGAATCTTTACAGTATGTAGGATCTTTGTTTGCAGCATGTGGGATCTAGTTCTCTGACCAGGGATCGAACTCAGGCCCCCTGCATTGGGAGTGTGAAGTCCTAGCCACTGGACCACCAGGGAAAGTCTGCTCTACTCCCTTTTGAAAGTCCCAGTGTCAGGGATCCAGTCTGTCCCTCTGACCCCTCCCTCACTACAGAAGACCTTCTCTCTTGCCTCACAGAAAGAAGGGTCTTTGAGATATGAACTTCCTCCACCCCATGGCGGGGAAGGCAATGGCACACTCAATTATCACAAGTAAATAAACAAAACATTCATTCAACATCTGAAGTATAGGGGAGAGGAGAGAAGATAAGATGGTGGGATAGAAGACCATGAGCTTACCTCCTCTCACAAGAACACAAAAATCACAACTAGCTGCTAAACAGCCTTCAGTAAAAGAGACTGGAACCTACCAAAAAACATATTCTACAGACAAAGACAAGAAATCACGACGGCAGGAGGGGTGCACTCATGATATAATGGAATCCCATACACCCATAATGATATATGCACGCCAGGGTTCACAGCAGCACTGTTTACAATAGCCAAGACATGAAAGCAATCTAAATGTCCATTGACAGATGAATGGATAAAGCAGATGTGGTAGATGTATGCAATGAAATACTACTCAGCTGTAAAGAAGAATGAAATGTGCCATTTGCAGCAATATAGATGGACCTACAGATTATCATATTAAGTAAGCCAGACAAAGACAATGATGTCATATGCTGTCATTTATATGTGGAATCTAAAAAAGATGATACAAATGAACTTATTTATTAAATAGAAATAGACTCAAGACACAGAAAACAAATTTATGGTAACAATGTGAAGGGACAGAGGATAAATCAAGAGTTGGTATTAAAATATGCACACTACTATATATAAAATAGACAACCATAAGTACCTACCATATAGCACAGGGAACTATACTCAATAACCTATAATAGAAGAGAATGTTAAAAAAATGTATATATATATATAGCTGAATCACTTTGCTGTACACTGAAATTAACATGACATTGTAAATCAACTATGTTTTAATAAAAATGAAAAATAGTCAAGTATAGGAAACAGAAATTTAAATCAGGGGCTAGATAAGGTACCATAACGGAAAGATGCAGGAATCATTAAAAGTACCAAAAAGCAAACTCTCTTACCTTTTGCATAAAGATTACCTGGAAAATGTTAACATAGAGAACTTAAGTGAAATAACCTGAAATCAGATGAGCTATTTATGAACAGTTAATAAGAACGAGCTCTTTTATGTGGCAAAATGGAAGATTTGTGAGCAGAAGTGACACACCAAAAAGCCTGGTGATAGCTGGTTGTCCGGGAAAGAATTTTAGTTCAGCTTTAAATATGACTTTAAAAACATAATTTTTAACATAATTGTAAATATTATGCCAAAAAGGAACAGCTTTTAGTTACAAATTTCCCTAGGATACAAATTTCCCTAGAGAGTAAGCACCAATAAGTAAATGTGTGTGTGTGTGTGTGTGTGTGTGTGTGTGTGTGTTTCCCTAGAGAGTAAGCACCAATAAGTAAGTGTGTGTGTGTGATGCCGTCTATGGGGTCACACAGAGTCGGACACGACTGAAGTGACTTAGCAGCAGCAGCAGCAGCCACCCCATGGCAAATCTTCTATTTGTATGTAACTTTATTTTCTGTTTTGAGCTGTTTCCGCTCCTTTCTAAGGCTACTCTCCCCACCTCTGCTCTCGATCCTCCACCTCCTACCTCTGCAGTGTGTTGTTCCAATTCTCCCATATGCTCAGTCTTCTTCACCCAATTCTCCCCTTCTCAGCCCTTGAATGTGTTTGCGTCTCTCCATCAAAAATAAGAATACCCCCTCAAGCTACTTCCTTCCCCATTTTCAACTTTGCTGTGAAAATTCTCAAAAGGATAGTTTCCAGTTGTTTACTCTTCATCTCCTATTCCTTTTGCCACCTATGACAGTTTGGCTTCTGTCTCCATGACTCATTTCTACATCAGTGCATTAACAGCAGCTCACATTAAGTTCTTAATATGAACCAGGCACTGTGTTAGGTACTTTGTACAAGTCTTATTCGATCCTTACAACAACCCTATGAGGTGAGTACTATCATAATCTCCATTTTACAGACAGTGCCAGTTAGAGCTTTCAAGTAACTTGTTCAAGGTCACACAGCCTAGTGAGTGGTAGAGTTAGGATTTGAACAGAAGTGATTTGACATTAGAGTCCATTCTTTAACTCAGGGGTGCACAAACTTGTTCTGTAAAGGCCTAGATAATAAAACTTTTCAGCTTTGCATGCCATACAGTCTCTGATGTTACTGCTCAGCTCGGCCATTGTGGTCTGAAAGCAGTGACAGAGGATATATAAGTGAATAAGAGTGACTGCATTGCAATAAAACTTGATTTATAGACTCTGAAAATGAGTTTCATATAATTTTGCCTGTCAAAATATTCTTCTTCTCTTGACTTTTTTTCCCCCAGGCATTAAAAAATATGAAAATCATTTTTAGCTTGCAGTCCATATATATAAACAAGTGGTGGCCATATTTGTCCCATGGTTGTGGTTTGCTGGTCTTGACTCTGCTGCTGCTAAATCACTTCAGTCGTGTCCAACTCTATGTGACCCCATAGACGGCAGCCCACCAGGCTCCCCCATCCCTGGGATTCTCCAGGCAAGAATACTGGAGTGGGTTGCCATTTCCTTCTCCAATGCATGAAAGAGAAAAGTGAAAGTGAAGTCGCTCAGTCTGTCCGACTGTTAGCGACCCCATGGACTGCAGCCCACCAGGCTACTACCGTCCATTGGATTTTCCAGGCAAGAGTACTGGGGTGGGGTGCCATTGCCTTCCCCGGGTCTTGACTCTAGCCATCACGTTATTCAAGGCTCCTCAAAACTGTCAAGTCCAATGGCTAAAGCTCTCCAGGCTGAGGATACACACTTTCTTTTGTTCTCTCCCCATGATTTTGAAGGCTGCACTTACTTCCAGTTTTCCTTCTGCCTTAGCCTCTGTGCAAAGCTTCCCTTCTCCCATTTACCTCTCAAATGTTTGGCATCTCCAAGGATCAGGAGTTGACTTCTTTCTTTGTTTACTCTTGTTTGTTAATGTAGTAGCTCAGTACATGGGCTTTGGAGTTTTACTTGCCTGGGTTTAAATCCTAGCTCCAATAGATACTACTTGTGTGAACTTACAGGGTTGTTATGAAGGTTACATGATTTACTATTTGGAAAACTCCCCCAATCATGCCTTTAATGTAGTGTGTTTTTAATAAAATAGTCATCATCACCATTGTTATTATTGTGTTACTGTGATGGGATGTTGATTTCCTAATCTATCTTTCCAGCTCAGACTTCTATTTTTAATCCTAGACCCACATATCGGCCTATTTAACATCTGTGCTTGGGTGTCCACTGGCACCTTGGCCTCAGCATGTCCCACACCTAACTCATCGCTTTCCCACTCTTGTATCCCCTTACCCATACCTGCTCTTTTTTCCCCACCATTCCTTCTTCATGTTAACAGCAACACTGTTCACTCATTGAACTGAGAAAACTGGAAGTCCAGTTTCATGTTAGAAAAAAAGAAATGACATGAAACATCCAGCTTTAAAGTGAAGATGAAACTGAACATTTTAAATCTCTCCTCAGTTGGGACTGGAGATTCACTACATGGTTGATGTGAAAAAATTTTCCCTCTCTTCCCTTTCCTAATCTCCTTCCCTTCGCTCCTGTCAGATGGATCTCCTCTCTCTCCCTTAAACTCAGTGTGCTCATTTCTAACTCCTCACCTTTGATCATATGATTCCTCTCATCTGAAATGCATCCCCCCATATATCTTCAATGGTATCCATCATTCAAGGGCTAAAACACCCATGACACCTTCTTCACCTCTCTATTCAATAAAATAAGGCATATTTTGGAACCAAGGACTTCATGTTTTTAAACTGACTATCAGTATTACATATTCCATACTGTATAATGTTCTCTGTCACAAGTCTCAAAGTCATATTGTTTCAGTGGGGTTATTGCATCTTAAGTTCACAAGGCATAGACTGTCCTTCCTCTGAGTTCTCCACTATGCCTTGCACAGTTCTCCTTATGCCTTCCATCACTCTTTCTCTGGCTCCTCTACCTACAATTAACATGGACCACAAGGTTCTACTTTATCTCCCCACCCCCACCTTCTGTGTTTCTTCCTTAGAGATTTTCAATCTGTTTTTTAGAGATAAAACTTTTATATGTATATCAATGACCAAATTTTCATCTCGCTTCCTAACTTCTTTCCCAAGCTCCATTCTTACATCTAAATTTCTTGGTGGACATTTTCATGAGGATGTCTTGCTTGACTTCAAACCTGTCTATCAAAAACTCATCATCCTCCCATCTCACCCCACCTTCACATTTCCTTATGGCATCATCATGCTGTTACACAAAACTTGAAGTTATCTTTGACTACTTTCATCATACATACACAGGGATTTACCATAATATATCCACTGTTCCTTTATGGTGTCTCTTATACCCCATCCTTTCCTGCCCCATTACTACAGTAACAATAATAATAAAAACTATAGCTGTTAAATGTGGATTGGTGCTTGCTATGGCAAGATACTGGGCTAAGTGCTTTATATGTATTAACTCATTTATCCTCATATCATTCCTATAAGGTAAGTCTTCTTAGTATCCTCTTTTCATAGATGAGAAAACTAAGATTCAGTGTGGCAGAGCTAGAATCATACCAAAATGAATTTGGACTCACATTTCATACTTAACAACAGTGCCATTTACTCCTCATACATAGATTTCTGTAACTGCTTGCTAGTTGGTACACCTGCCTTTACTTGCTCCTCCATCAGTCCTTGGCATCCTACATACCATTTCCAGGATAAACATCCCAGACATTGCTATCATTATTTATCTAACAATCCATTGCTATCTCTGTTTCATACATTAAATTAAATCTAGCCACATCCTAACATATAAAGCCCTTCACAATTTTACGACAACCTAACTCCCCAGCTCTCTCTCTTAGATGGGTCTGCATAGATATCCATGAATGGATTAAACCATATCCTAACATATAAAGACCTTCACAATTTTCAGTTCAGCTCAGTTCAGTCACTCAGTCATGTCCAACTCTTTGCGACCCCATGAATCACAGCACGCCAGGCCTCCCTGTCCATCACCAGCTCCCGGAGTTCACTCAGACTCATGTCCATCGAGTCCGTGATGCCATCCAGCCATCTCATCCTCTGTCTTCCCCTTTTCCTCCTGCCCCCAATCCCTCCCAGCATCAGGGTCTTTTCCAATGAGTCAGCTCTTCGTATGAGGTGGCCAAAGTTTCAGCTTTAGCATCATTCCTTCCAAAGAAATCCCAGGGCTCATCTCCTTCAGAATGGACTGGTCAGATCTCCTTGCAGTCCAAGGGACTCTCAAGAGTCTTCCCCAATACCACACTTTAAAAGCATCAATTCTTCGGCGCTCAGCTTTTTTCACAGTCCAACTCTCACATCCATACATGACCACTGGAAAAAACATAGCCTTGACTAGATGGACCTTTGTTGGCAAAGTAATATCTCTGCTTTTTAATATGCTATCTAGGTTGGTCATAACTTTCCTTCCAAGGAGTAAGCATCATTTAATTTCATGGCTGCAATCACCATCTGCAGGGATTTTGGAGCCCCCAAAATAAAGTCTGACACTGTTTCCACTGTTTCTCCATCTATTTCCCATGAAGTGATGGGACCAGATGCCATGATCTTCATTTTCTGAATGTTGAGCTTTAAGCCAACTTTTTCACCCTTCTCTTTCACTTTCATCAAGAGGCTTTTTAGTTCCTCTTCACTTTCTGCCATAAAGGGTGGTGTCATCTGCATATCTGAGGCTATTGATATTTCTCCTGGCAAACTTGATTCCAGCTTGTGCTTCTTCCAGCCCAGCGTTTCTCATAATGTACTCTGCATATAAGTTGAATAAGCAGGGCAGCAATATACAGCCTTGACGTACTCCTTCACAATTTTACCACAACCTAATTTTCCAGCTCTCTCTCTTAGATGGACCTGCATAGATTTCCATGAATGGATTAAATGACAGTGTCCTACTCAGCCATACAACAGTTTTACTTTATCCAATTCACTCTTGATCATCTTGTGAGCTACAGGAGGGAAGGGATGGGCCTGAACTTTGGTGAGCAAAGTAATGTCTCTGCTTTTGAATATGCTATCTAGGTTGGTCATAACTTTCCTTCCAAGGAGTAAGCATCATTTAATTTCATGGCTGCAATCACCATCTGCAGGGATTTTGGAGCCCCCAAAATAAAGTCTGACACTGTTTCCACTGTTTCTCCATCTATTTCCCATGAAGTGATGGGACCAGATGCCATGATCTTCATTTTCTGAATGTTGAGCTTTAAGCCAACTTTTTCACCCTTCTCTTTCACTTTCATCAAGAGGCTTTTTAGTTCCTCTTCACTTTCTGCCATAAAGGGTGGTGTCATCTGCATATTTGAGGCTATTGATATTTCTCCTGGCAAACTTGATTCCAGCTTGTGCTTCTTCCAGCCCAGCGTTTCTCATAATGTACTCTGCATATAAGTTGAATAAGCAGGGCAGCAATATACAGCCTTGACGTACTCCTTCACAATTTTACCACAACCTAATTTTCCAGCTCTCTCTCTTAGATGGACCTGCATAGATTTCCATGAATGGATTAAATGACAGTGTCCTACTCAGCCATACAACAGTTTTACTTTATCCAATTCACTCTTGATCATCTTGTGAGCTACAGGAGGGAAGGGATGGGCCTGAACTTTGGTGCCCCTCAGGGCCTTCCACCTAGCCCGCACTCAGTGAATATCTGTCAAGTGATTGACAGTAGGGGCTCAGGTAACACTAAGAAAATTAAATTGTTTAATTAGTACTTACCATGCTCCTCTTTCTTTCCTCCCCATGAGCTCTCTCATTTTTCTCTTCTCTGGTATAATTATCCTATGAAAATGTGAAAATCTCCTTTGCTGCAATCCTACACCACTTCATCAGTTCCTTCCTTGATTTATCCCCAAACATTCCTTCCTACAGGGGCTTCCCAGGTTGCTCAGTGGTAAAGAATCCACCTGACGAAGCAGGAGACTCAAACACTAGTTCAGTCCCTGGGTTGGGAAGATCACCTGGAGGAGGAAAGGCAACCCACTCGAGGATTCTTGCCTGGAAAATCCCATGGACTTACAGTCTAAAGAGTCACAAAGAGCTGGACATGACGGAGTGGCTGAGCACACACACACCTACTACACACACCTTCCTATAAATCTTTCTTCATCGCTTGGTATTTATTAGACTAAATGTTACCAATCTAGGAAAAGTTTCTAGGGATGACCATTGTGTGAAAATGACAGCACAGTCTACAGCATAAACTGACTCTTAATTTTATTTAAGTCACAGACTTTCAGGCGATGTTCAGCACTGGCCAAGGCCCCTGAGCCGCTGTACCCAAGAGATGGCAATGGAAGTGACAACTGAGAAGGTCAGTTCCAAATCCAGATGTCATAAATGCCCAGATGTTCTTGTGTCACAGAGAGAACACATTTCCATTTTTATTGGAGTTTTAAGTTTTTCTTTGGATACTTACTGCCTTCTGGGCATTGCCACAGATTAGGTACCACAATGCCAAAGGATATCATAGAATTCCCTAACAGTTCAGGAAGACCAAGGTTTTAATGTATCTCTGTTGTTGTTTCATCAATAAGTCATCTCTGACTCTTTGCAACCTCATGGACTGTAGCCTGCCAGGCTCCTCTGTCCATGGGATTCTTCAGGCAAGGAAGGCAGATTCTTTACCACTGAGCCATCTGGGAAGCCCATTTATATTTAGACAGATTCATTTATTTATGATTATTTATAACATCTGGTCAGTGGTTCCAATAATTCAAAGCAATATTTATCAAACTTTTTGACAATAACCTACAGCAAAAGAAAAAAAAATTACATTGAATCCAGCATACACACAAATACATGCACATGCACACAAGCACACATACATTCACCACACTCTCACACTCAGACTCATACACATACACTACTGAATAAAAGTTTCATGAAACAATGTTTACTCTTACTACATGTGATTCACATTTTTCTCTTTTAATCTATTTCATTTAAAAATGGTGGTGAACTACTAAACTGATTTCACAGTACATTAATGAATCATTGCTCACATATTGAAAACACTGGGTTAAACACAAAGAAGATGTTCTGTTTTGTGCTATGAGAAGGCAAGTATATATACTGCATGCAACTGGTATGCTGAGAATAAGCTGTTCTTAAGTTACAAAGTCCTTGGCAGGGATAACAGAAATAATTAACTGTGGTGTATTGATTTTGTTATCAGTTTTACTCAATTCTTTGTTTAAAACAAACTTGTCATCTTTTGTTCTCTGCCTGTTGACATATTACAGGCTACCTAACTATATGGTAGTCTGTTTCAATGCTTACAATTATGCAAGAGTTCCATGTTCTTTTGCAAGTTAGACGGAAAATTATGTCAATTCTGAAAAGGTTGTTTACAAATAAGATATTGGGCTTATTGATACTAAAATATGATCACCTTTTTACTCCATGGGATAATTATATTTCATGAATTTTTAATGTCTCCCCTCCCCCCGCCGTGTGCACTGTGGACATTTCTCTCCCTCTCTCTCTCCCTACCCTTCCCCTCTTGTGTTTGTGCTTCCTGGAATTCTAGGATTCTGGAATGTTCAGATATAATGGGTGTGATAGGTAAGAATATTGAGGCATTAGAGTTGTATGATGTATGGAGTATTCAGGTGCGCACTATGGGGTCAATGGGTGCTATAAAAACATTTTAGAAAGTGGGTGTAGTTACCAATTACTTGCATAATTGATCAGCCCAAAGATTTGTCCCTTAATACAGATGATAGTTCTTCCAAAGTGGAGTTGTACTAAGAATGCAGCAAAAGGACAAAATGAATTTGAGCTGTAGCTTGAGAGATTTTGCTATGATGTAAAAATCTTTCTGTACATCAATTCATAGTTTCTTGTATTTTCATTCAGAAGTTCTAGACGGGAAAAAAATAAAATGGGGCAGGGGTGGTGGTAACCAAGCAGCTGGGAAACAGTGGAAGCAAGGCTTTGGACTGAATACCTTTTTATGCATTTTAATTTTCAAACAATGGGCATAAATCACCTATTCAAAAATGTAAATAAAAAAGAGCAAACACACACAAAAATAACAAACAAGGAAAACAAAAATAATAATCGAAAGAGTTTTCTGATAATGAGGAGGCATTATAATGCAAGCCAAGGGGAAAATGTGAGATTTGGAGGAAGAGACCTGTGTTCCATCCTGCCTCCACCATTTACTAGCTGTACAATATCAGGCACACAAGTTAACTTGCCTGATCCTATTTCCTCATCTGTGAAATGGGGGCAGTAATATTAATACCTATTATTTAGAGATTGAAGATTATTTCAGATAATGTATTTGTAGCACTCCACACATAAGAGATTATGGTAGGCAACATAATGACCATGTAAATATGTCAGCACACCCCCAGAACATGTCAGTGTGTTAGGTTACATGGCAAAAGGGATTTTTCAGATGGAGCTAAGGTTGCTAATTCAGATGAAATCTTAAAATTGGGAGATTAAACTGGATGATCCAGGTAGGCCCAATGTGATCATGTGGGTTCTTAAAAACAAAAGAGGAAGGCAAACAAAGATGCAATAGAAGTAGAGGCAGGGGAAATTCAAATTGTGAGAGGGGCTCAACCTACCCGGATTGGCTTTTAAATCAGAGGTATGGGGCCACAGGCCAAAGAATGTGGGGGCCTGTAGAAGTTAGGAATGGCATTGAATTGACAGCAAAAACAAAGAAACAAAAAAACAAAAAACTGGACTTCAGTTCTACAACTGCAAGGAAGTGAATTATGCCAACTGAATAAGTAAGGAGATAGATTTTCTCCTAGAATGTCCAGTAGAGAAAGCAGTCCTGATTCTCTCCTAGAATGTCCAGTAGAGAATGCAGTCCTCCCGACACTTTGGTATTAGCCCACTGATCCCTATGTCAGACTTCTGACCTATAGAACAATAACAATAATAAATTTGTGTTGTTTTAAACTGCTCAATTTGTGGTTGTTATAGCCACAATAGAGAACTCATACAAAGATTTTCAATAATTTATATCAACTGCTATTGTTAATTTAGGGTGATCACAGAAATCTTAGAAATTAATGATCTATATTTTATGTTAGAAGATTATTGATGCCATACTAATCTGATCCTCTTGAAAATCCATGGATGTTGGGCAACCTCAGATCCAATAGAAACTGGATGTTTCAAACCTTAAACCAAAGGACTGGGGCCCAGAAGTTGTGGTGTCTGTCTCTTTGTCCTTGCCATTAAGCTATCTAGCCACCAATACGTTTTTAGATGAATCAAGTGCTTAGTGATTTTACTGGAATTTATAAAACTTATTGTAACTTACAGAATTACTGAAATCCATAGGTACTCTACCTATCATATTTTACAGGTGTGAAAGTTGAGGAGGTAGGGAGCACCATGGGCTGGGAGGAGACAGGAGCTGCTTATTTTTTTCATCTGTGAAATAGGGATAGGTATAGTATTTACCTATGTCGGCAAATCATAAAATAAGCAATTTAATTAATTCCTTTGAGCTTTAGTTTTATCTGTAAAATAAGCATGATAATGTACCTTTTCATAAAGTTGTGGAAGTTTAAATGAGATACTACATGTGAAATGCTTGGCACATAAATAAGCACTGTCTAGGCCTCAACTGTTATTGTTGAGCTGACCTTTGTATAAGATGTGTGTTGATATGGTAAATTATTTCTTATCTAGCATCAAGTCATTACTTGCTGGAGGAAAATTATTGCAGTTTAGCTCAAGATTTAAGTATAATATTTTTGTCTCTTTTGTAGTCTTAGGTTTTAAAGATTTGAGTTTTCTGCTATGCCTTTACTTGCATCCTTTCTTTTACCCATATCATCTCACATCCTCCCTATGAGGTAAGAGGTATTATTCACCCATTTTATAGATTATCATCAGGCCAGAAGTCTTGTAATATTCAGTTCTGCCCCTAGAATGCTATTTCAGCCTTGATTTTTTTTTTTTCACAGTTGCTCCATTGAAGGGTGTGTGTGTGTGTTTCTCTTTCTGTGTGTGCATATGTTTGCCTGTTGCATATATGCACAAAACATGCATAGAGAGTCTTACTAACTTTCTAACTTCCTAATTTTGAGACATACCATATAAAATAAAGCTACTTCTGATTTCAGCCTTACTCTATTCATAGAGTAATTCAAGTGTAATTATTTCTGAATAGTATTTGTTTCGAAGCCTCAAATATATTTTGCTTTGCATGTATTTCTCGGTGTTCTATCTGTGGAAAGCCCAACATGACTTGCACCGATTAGAAATAGATGTTACATGCCTCGAGGCATAACATCATATAGCTAATTTTCTAGTAAACTAAAATTATTGGCCAAATATGATTGATCTTTGCTATTATTTTCTTCATATAAATTTCATTCACTTCTGCTCTGATCTTTATGATTTCTTTCCTTCTATTAATTTTGGGTTATGTTTGTTTTTGTCTAGTTGCATTAGGTGTATGATTAGGTTGTTTATTTGAGATTGTTCTTGTTTCCTGAGGTAACATTATATTGCTATAAACATCCCTCTTAGAACTGCTTTTATTGTGTCCCATAGGTTTTGGGTCATTGTGGTTTTGTTGTTATTTGTTTTTAGGTATTTTTAAAATTTCCTCTGATTTCTTCAGTGATCTCTTGGTTATTTAGTAGCATATTGTTTAGCTTCCATGTGTTTGTGGTTTTTAAAAAAAATTTTTTTCCTGTAATTGATCTCTAACCTCATAGATTGTGGTTAGAAAAGATTCTTGACATGATTTCAGTTTTCTTAAATTTACCAAGGCTTGATTTGTGACCCAAGATGTGATCAACCTAGGAAATGCTCCTTGTGCACTTGAGGAGAAGGTGTATTCTGCTGCTTTTGGATGAAATGTCCTATAAATATCAGTTAAGTCTATCTGGCCTAATGTGTCATTTAAGGCTGTGTTTATTTATTAATTTCCTGTCTGGATGAACTATCCATTGGTCTAAGTGAAGTGTTAAAGTCCCCAAGTATTATGGTGTTATTGTCAATTTCCCCATTGATGGCTTTTGAAGTTAAATGAAGTGAAAGTCGCTTAGTCGTGTCCACCTCTTTGTGACCCCATGGACTATACAGTTCATGGAATTCTCCAGGCTAGAATACTGGAGTGGGTAACCTTTCCCTTCTGCAGGAGATCTTCCCAACCCAGGGATCGAACCCAGGTCTCCCGCATTGCAGGAAGATTCTTTACCAGCTTAGCCAAAAGGGAAGCCCAAGAATACTGGAGTGGGTAGCCTCTCCCTTCTCCAGTGAATCTTCCCAACCCAAGAATTGAACTGGGGTCTCCTGCACTGCAGGCAGATTATTTACTAACTGAGCAATCAGGGAAGCCCACTGATGGCTTTTAGCCCTTACCTTACGTATTGAGGTGCTCCTATGTTTGATGTGTAAATGTTTACATTTGTTTATTCTTTTTGGGTTGATCCCTTGATCGTTATATAGTGTCCTTCCTTGTCTCTTGTGATAGTCTTTATTTTAGAGAACATTTTGCCTGATATGAGTATTGATGTTCCAACTTTCTTTTATTTCTATTTTCTTGGAATATTTTTTTTCTGTCCCCTCATCTTCAGTCTATATGTGTCCCTAAGTCTGAAGTCGGGGAAGGCAATGGCACCCCACCCCAGTACTCTTGCCTGGAAAATCCAATGGACGGAGTAGCCTGGTGGGCTGCAGTCCATGGGGTCGCTAACAGTCGGACAGACTGAGCGACTTCACTTTCACTTTTCTCTTCCATGCATTGGAGAAGGAAATGGCAACCCACTCCAGTGTTCTTGCCTGGAGAATCCCAGGNTGCTAATTCAGATGAAATCTTAAAATTGGGAGATTAAACTGGATGATCCAGGTAGGCCCAATGTGATCATGTGGGTTCTTAAAAACAAAAGAGGAAGGCAAACAAAGATGCAATAGAAGTAGAGGCAGGGGAAATTCAAATTGTGAGAGGGGCTCAACCTACCCGGATTGGCTTTTAAATCAGAGGTATGGGGCCACAGGCCAAAGAATGTGGGGGCCTGTAGAAGTTAGGAATGGCATTGAATTGACAGCAAAAACAAAGAAACAAAAAAACAAAAAACTGGACTTCAGTTCTACAACTGCAAGGAAGTGAATTATGCCAACTGAATAAGTAAGGAGATAGATTTTCTCCTAGAATGTCCAGTAGAGAAAGCAGTCCTGATTCTCTCCTAGAATGTCCAGTAGAGAATGCAGTCCTCCCGACACTTTGGTATTAGCCCACTGATCCCTATGTCAGACTTCTGACCTATAGAACAATAACAATAATAAATTTGTGTTGTTTTAAACTGCTCAATTTGTGGTTGTTATAGCCACAATAGAGAACTCATACAAAGATTTTCAATAATTTATATCAACTGCTATTGTTAATTTAGGGTGATCACAGAAATCTTAGAAATTAATGATCTATATTTTATGTTAGAAGATTATTGATGCCATACTAATCTGATCCTCTTGAAAATCCATGGATGTTGGGCAACCTCAGATCCAATAGAAACTGGATGTTTCAAACCTTAAACCAAAGGACTGGGGCCCAGAAGTTGTGGTGTCTGTCTCTTTGTCCTTGCCATTAAGCTATCTAGCCACCAATACGTTTTTAGATGAATCAAGTGCTTAGTGATTTTACTGGAATTTATAAAACTTATTGTAACTTACAGAATTACTGAAATCCATAGGTACTCTACCTATCATATTTTACAGGTGTGAAAGTTGAGGAGGTAGGGAGCACCATGGGCTGGGAGGAGACAGGAGCTGCTTATTTTTTTCATCTGTGAAATAGGGATAGGTATAGTATTTACCTATGTCGGCAAATCATAAAATAAGCAATTTAATTAATTCCTTTGAGCTTTAGTTTTATCTGTAAAATAAGCATGATAATGTACCTTTTCATAAAGTTGTGGAAGTTTAAATGAGATACTACATGTGAAATGCTTGGCACATAAATAAGCACTGTCTAGGCCTCAACTGTTATTGTTGAGCTGACCTTTGTATAAGATGTGTGTTGATATGGTAAATTATTTCTTATCTAGCATCAAGTCATTACTTGCTGGAGGAAAATTATTGCAGTTTAGCTCAAGATTTAAGTATAATATTTTTGTCTCTTTTGTAGTCTTAGGTTTTAAAGATTTGAGTTTTCTGCTATGCCTTTACTTGCATCCTTTCTTTTACCCATATCATCTCACATCCTCCCTATGAGGTAAGAGGTATTATTCACCCATTTTATAGATTATCATCAGGCCAGAAGTCTTGTAATATTCAGTTCTGCCCCTAGAATGCTATTTCAGCCTTGATTTTTTTTTTCACAGTTGCTCCATTGAAGGGTGTGTGTGTGTGTTTCTCTTTCTGTGTGTGCATATGTTTGCCTGTTGCATATATGCACAAAACATGCATAGAGAGTCTTACTAACTTTCTAACTTCCTAATTTTGAGACATACCATATAAAATAAAGCTACTTCTGATTTCAGCCTTACTCTATTCATAGAGTAATTCAAGTGTAATTATTTCTGAATAGTATTTGTTTCGAAGCCTCAAATATATTTTGCTTTGCATGTATTTCTCGGTGTTCTATCTGTGGAAAGCCCAACATGACTTGCACCGATTAGAAATAGATGTTACATGCCTCGAGGCATAACATCATATAGCTAATTTTCTAGTAAACTAAAATTATTGGCCAAATATGATTGATCTTTGCTATTATTTTCTTCATATAAATTTCATTCACTTCTGCTCTGATCTTTATGATTTCTTTCCTTCTATTAATTTTGGGTTATGTTTGTTTTTGTCTAGTTGCATTAGGTGTATGATTAGGTTGTTTATTTGAGATTGTTCTTGTTTCCTGAGGTAACATTATATTGCTATAAACATCCCTCTTAGAACTGCTTTTATTGTGTCCCATAGGTTTTGGGTCATTGTGGTTTTGTTGTTATTTGTTTTTAGGTATTTTTAAAATTTCCTCTGATTTCTTCAGTGATCTCTTGGTTATTTAGTAGCATATTGTTTAGCTTCCATGTGTTTGTGGTTTTTAAAAAAAATTTTTTTCCTGTAATTGATCTCTAACCTCATAGATTGTGGTTAGAAAAGATTCTTGACATGATTTCAGTTTTCTTAAATTTACCAAGGCTTGATTTGTGACCCAAGATGTGATCAACCTAGGAAATGCTCCTTGTGCACTTGAGGAGAAGGTGTATTCTGCTGCTTTTGGATGAAATGTCCTATAAATATCAGTTAAGTCTATCTGGCCTAATGTGTCATTTAAGGCTGTGTTTATTTATTAATTTCCTGTCTGGATGAACTATCCATTGGTCTAAGTGAAGTGTTAAAGTCCCCAAGTATTATGGTGTTATTGTCAATTTCCCCATTGATGGCTTTTGAAGTTAAATGGAGTGAAAGTCGCTTAGTCGTGTCCACCTCTTTGTGACCCCATGGACTATACAGTTCATGGAATTCTCCAGGCTAGAATACTGGAGTGGGTAACCTTTCCCTTCTGCAGGAGATCTTCCCAACCCAGGGATCGAACCCAGGTCTCCCGCATTGCAGGAAGATTCTTTACCAGCTTAGCCAAAAGGGAAGCCCAAGAATACTGGAGTGGGTAGCCTCTCCCTTCTCCAGTGAATCTTCCCAACCCAAGAATTGAACTGGGGTCTCCTGCACTGCAGGCAGATTATTTACTAACTGAGCAATCAGGGAAGCCCACTGATGGCTTTTAGCCCTTACCTTACGTATTGAGGTGCTCCTATGTTTGATGTGTAAATGTTTACATTTGTTTATTCTTTTTGGGTTGATCCCTTGATCGTTATATAGTGTCCTTCCTTGTCTCTTGTGATAGTCTTTATTTTAGAGAACATTTTGCCTGATATGAGTATTGATGTTCCAACTTTCTTTTATTTCTATTTTCTTGGAATATTTTTTTTCTGTCCCCTCATCTTCAGTCTATATGTGTCCCTAAGTCTGAAGTCGGGGAAGGCAATGGCACCCCACCCCAGTACTCTTGCCTGGAAAATCCAATGGACGGAGTAGCCTGGTGGGCTGCAGTCCATGGGGTCGCTAACAGTCGGACAGACTGAGCGACTTCACTTTCACTTTTCTCTTCCATGCATTGGAGAAGGAAATGGCAACCCACTCCAGTGTTCTTGCCTGGAGAATCCCAGGGACGGGGGAGCCTGGTAGGCTGCCATCTATGGGGTCACACAGAGTCGGACACGACTGAAGTGACTTAGCAGCAGCTTAGCAGCAAGTCTGAAGTGGGGCTTCCCTGGTGGCTCAGAGGTTAAAGCATCTGCCTCCAATGTGGGAGACACTGGTTCGATCCCTGGGTCAGGAAGATCCCCTGGAGAAGGAAATGGCAACCCACTCCAGTATTCTTACCTGGAGAATCCCATGGACGGAGGAGCCTGGTAGGCTACAGTCCACGCAGTCACTAAAAGGTATATATGGGTTTTCTTTTTGTATCCAATCAGCCAGTCTGTGCCTTTTGCTTGGGGTACTTAATCCATTATATTTAAGGTAACTATCAATATGTATATTCCTTTTACCATTTTCTTATTTATTTTTGGATATGTTTTTGTAGGTCTTTTCCTTCTCTTGTGTTGCCCATCTAAGGAATTCCTACAGCATTCGTTGTAAAGCTGGTTTGGTTTAACTTTTGCTTGTCTGTAAGGCTTTTGATTTCTCTGTCAAATATAAATGAGAACTTCACTGGGTGAGTATTCTTGGTTGTAGGTTTTTCCCTTTCATCACTTTAAATATGTCCAGCCACTCCCTTCTGGCCTGCAGAATTTCTACTGAAAAATCAGCTGATAACTTCATCAGGATTCTCTTGTATATTATTCTCTTGTTACTTTTCCCTTGTTGCTTTTAATACTTTTCTGTGTATTTAATTTTCGTTAGTTTTATTAATGTGTCTCAACATGTTTTTCCTTGGACTTATCCTATGGGATTCTAAACTTCCTGGACTTGATTGATTATTTCCTTTCCCATGTCAGGGAAGTTTTTGACTACAATCACTTCAAATATTTTCTCAGACTCTTTCTCTTCTTCTTCTGTTACCCCTATAATTTGAATGTTGGTGTATTTAACGTTGTCCCAGAGGTCTCTGAGACTTTCCTCATTTCTTTTCATTCTTTTTTCTTTATTCTGCTCTGCTACAGTTATTTCTACCATTCTATCTTCCAGCTCACTTATCTGTTCTTCTGTCTCAGTTATTCTGCTGTTGATTCCTTCTAGTGTATTTTTCATTTCAGTTATTCTGTTGTTCATCACTGATTGTTTGCTCTAGTTCTTCTAGGTCCTTGTTAAACATTTCTTGTATCATCTCAATCTGTGCCTCTATTCTATTTCTGAGATCTTGGATAATCTTTACTGTCATTACTCTGAGCTCTTTTTTTTTCATGTAGATTGCCTCTTTCCTCTTTATTTATTTGGTCTTGTAGGTTTTTATCTTGCTCCTTCATCTGCAACATATTTCTCTGTCATCTCATTTTTGTAACCTATTGTGTTTATGCAGGCTGCAGGATCATAGTCCCTCTTGCTTCTGTTGTCTGCCCTGTGGTGGCTGAGGTTGGTCCAGGGGCTTGTGTAGGCTTCCTGGTGGGAGAGACTGGTGCCTGTGCTCTGGTGGGTGGAGCTGAATCTTTTCCCTCCGATGGGCAGGGTCACAACAGGTAGTCAGTCTGTCATGGGGTGTCTGTGAGCTTAGTATGACTTTAGACAGCCTGTCTGCTGATAAATGGGGCTGTGTCCCTGTCTTGCTGGTTGTTTGGTATGAGGTGTCTATCACTGGAGCCTGGAAGCAGCTAGGTGGAGCCAGGTCTTGGTGTCCAGATAGATACCTCTAGGAGAGTGCATGCTGATTAATATTCCATGGGCCTGGGAATTTTCTGAAAGTCCAGCATCCTGGACTCAGGGCTCCTACCCCAGAGGCCGAGGGGTAGGGCCAGAATTTGAACTCAGGTTTGTGTGAGTCTCTAAACCCAGGTAAACAGTACAATCCTATGGCCTGATTTCCTTTCAATCAACTCTTTTGCCCACACTTAAGGCTTTTATACTGAATACAAAGAGAAGTGGACCCGGAGAAAGTTTATATATATATATATATATATATATATATAAATTATATACTGCACGAATTGTCCCTACATGCCCAGTAGGTAATTGTTTATTTTCAAATGATTTCCAATGCTTTTTGGGATAAGCTCTAGCCTCTCAAACTTTAGCATACCAAAAAATCACTGGGGGATATTCTTAAATGTCAGATTCTAATTTGGTAGGCCTGAGGAAGGGTCTGAGATTCTGTATTTATAAACATCCACCGGGCGTGATGCTGCTACTGGTGTGAGGACTATACATGAAGTAGCAAGGCCTTAGCCTACTCCATTCTAACCTCTCTTTCCTATCCTTGTGATATTATAATATAGAAATTCTTCATATCTTCCTTCTTGGCTGTAATAGACATGTTTTATTGATGTGTTTTCTCTAATCCTAAAAGAAACTAGGTTGGGAATCATGGAAATCAGGCATCAGAGCTAAAGAATGGAGGAAGGAAACAACACCCTCCCTGCAAACTTTGCTTCTTCTCATACTCTACTATAAAAACCATCAGTCTTGTCTTTTCTATTTCCTTTGTTTTAATTTTTCAGAAAGTGTGTGTGTGTATGCATGCACATTAATGGGTGCTTATTCTGAGTGTACAAAGTCTAAATCATAGTTACCAGATTCCACCAGCTTCCATTCCTTAAAACTAGTAGGAGTAGCAGAGACTGGGTGTTCTAAATGCCTTGCTGTTGGTGGTGTGAGCCAGGTCAATCAGATAAGCGTGAGCAACTAAACCTTTATCATATTTAATTCTGCCCTCCACATGAATATACTGGCTGTAGGCTTATGTCACGTTTTCCTAGCCAGCAAGATAGGTGTGTGTGTGTGTGTGTGTGTGTGTGTGTGTGTGTGTGTGTGTTGGGGGCAGATAGTGGGTGAGAAGGCAAGCCACAAAGATATGGCAATAAACTTTTAGGTATAAACACAGCATTGGAGTAGAGGGCTGTGATCCTGGTAAACTTGGCCTTTGTTACCTCTTAATTTTTTTTGAAAGATCTCCAAAGGGCTTTAGGAAATATATTCAATATATATTGAACTCAGGCAGTCCTGAGATCTGGTTTTGGTTGTGTCACTAGCTAGTTCTCTGATTTGGGAAAGTCATTTCTACTCTCTTATAGGAGAAATGAGGGGATTGGACCCTGCCAAGATCACTGTTTATTTCCCACCATCAGCTCTTTCTTTGCCTTTGCTAAGGCAAAAAGCTGGGGCAATTTCATGGGCTACCAGCATCAACTCCACAGTGAATGATGGACAACCAAACCTAGGGAGCTTGTAAAGTTCCCTGACCAAGTGACCCACCAGCTTTTACTATCATTAGTTTTTGAAATCATCTATTTTTGCTCAAGTAAGTATGGTGTACATGTTTGGTTATGAAATCATAGCTGAGTCATTTAGGATTCATCCCTTGCTATTGGGATGGGTTGGTTGGTCTCACTGGACAAAGCGTTTGAGAGACCCATCAGCAGAAGGACTGCTATATGAGTTTAGAAAGGATGATACTATGGAAATCACAGCCTCTGAGCTCTGGACTCAGTGGCTAGCTTCAGCTTAGCCTTGGTCTGGGGCTGATTAGCTACAACTTCTGCCTAGGATTAGGCATCATTTCTATCTGCAGGCTGCAAACTTTGTCACATCCCTCCCTAGAAACCTGGAAACTAACCAGGGCAGATTAGGTTGGTGGCATCTCAAGGCACAGGGCACTTTGGGGAGAAAGGTCCTGTCCCTCATATTCCCCACCAGCTCCCAGAAAGCTTCTGAATGGTTTTGTGTACTTAGCTGAAAACAAGAAGCTTTGGCAGAAGTAAAGCAGACAGAAATGTTTTGGTCCCTCTGTTTCAGTGATGGAGCCATGGTCAAAGACAACTTAAAATACTTGGAAGCAGACTGGAGGGCAATAGCATGACATGTTTGAAATTACCCATTCAATAATTAAGCACCCGAATGGCTCATAGATTGGAATTTAATATGCTAAGGAGTGGAATGAGACGGTAAAAGTGTAAATTTACTCCAGGGCTCCCATTCTCGGGTTCTATGTAATTCTGTTTGACACAGTGTTTACAAGGTAAACCATAGGCTAGGCAATGTTAGGGTGCTTCACTTCCTAAGCAGTGTTTTTGACTAATCCCATTCCCTGCCAAAGCAAAAGAAAACAAACATCTGGATGGTTTTCTTTCCGTGTTTCAACACATCTTTGGGTTCTGTCCTATCCTTTTCCTCTTCATCCCCACTGGATCTGTCATTTTCTGGCCTGGCCTTCTCTAAGCACTGTGGTTCTGTGTGTCATTCTCGTTCTGGTTGTTAATTCTAGAAAGAATAGAATTGTAGGAATATAGTTCTCAATCCTGGTAGAAATGGCAAATGTTATCTGGTCCAGGTCTCTATATTGGTGTATACAGGTGAATGTCTGTCAGTACAGCTGAAGACTGCCTGGTTCTGGATCCCCACACTTTACACCTCCTTATGCCCTGAGGAACCATGGATCAGGATCCACTGCAGCAGCCAGATTTTCAACCAAGAAAGACCCACACCTTAGGTGTCATTCCTATTGACACTTGCAATTCTTTCCCTAGTAGGAAGCTGCTTATTCTTTCCTACCTGTCTGCAACCTGATCTTTGCTATTTATGGGAAAGTGTAATTTTAACCTAAGAAGATATTTGCTTATGATGGCCTAAAAAAGTAACAGAATAGGCACCTTTTCAGATCCTACTTGAGTAATCCTTGTTCTGTTCTCTCTCTCAGCAGTGAGCATTAGAACAAATTACCTGATGCAACATAAACAGTTCCACTTAATGCAAAATCTGTTTCTCTCATTTGCTGAGTTGGAAAGAGGTAATTCATTGTATTCCAGTAACATAATAATAAATAGAAAGTTTAACAGAAGAGCCTGGATGCTTTGGAAGCACAAATTCAAATACTCCCCCCTCGGCTACAGCAGCACAGAGCCCAGGTTGTATGGGGTTGATCTGAGTCCTTGAAAAAATACACACATACCATATGTATTACAACTTTATGAAAGCAGCGCCACACACACTCTATCTATCTATTTATCTATCTATGCCAAAACTTCGTGAAAACAGCATCTTCCAGGAACCAAACAGATTTCATGTGGCATTCAGGTTTTCCTTCAACCTTGCAAATAGAGAAACCTTGTGGGTTTTCTTTATCCTAGGCTAAACATTTGCTTTGAGACCAACTTGGTACTGTGTGAATGTATTTCCATGCCTTTTGATTTAGAATAAGCAAATGTTAAAGACTGGGTGAAAGGTACCATTTAACATCATTTATATCACAGCTTTTTAAGAGTCTATAGGAAAGGAAACATGATATAATACCAAACACCAACATCTGTAAAACACCAAAAACAAAAAAAAAAACAAAAAAAACCCCCTGAGACTGACAATAGACAAGGATGAATTCTAAGATGTAAACTTTACATATCTGCTAAATGCCATGAAAATAAATGTATAGAAATAGACAAGTGTATCTGAGTGCCATGTCAGTGGAGTAAATATTTCTCATTTGAAGCCAGGGCTGACACACACAATCTTTAAGGGGAGCATTATTGATTAGCCTGTCTCTTCTACTCATATGATAAACTCAGGTAAAGTTCAGCAATCCTGTCTTCCCAACTGGTTTCCTAGCTCCAGGGTTTTCGCAAGGGAGTAATAACCTTGGTAGCCATCACCAACCACATACCTGGTTATGGCCAGAAGACCCCAGGTTGGCAAAGTGGAGAAAGCCCTTCTCCCAGTTTCATTCTTAGAGACCATGAAGAAAGATCAGGATCTGTGAATACAGCTCAGTACCTATGTGTGTGTTGGAGAAGGGGACCATTATGATTGTTTGTCTAAGTCAGTGTGTGTTTGGGGGGAGGGGTGTCTACTTTGAGCAGAGATCTGACTGATGTCTCCCCATTTGTATTTCCTGATTCCTTTAAGGAGCCAGGAAAATGAATCTGGCCATTTCGTAAGTAAGTTTGATGGATACAAAACAGAAAGAAGGTGAATGGGGGCTCTGATTCCTGAGCCCTCATGAGCTCACCCCTGGCTTTCCACATCTTAAAGTGGCTTTTGGCAAAAGGGCCAGTGTCTTTATTCCATTCCTGTCTCTCGGGTCGATACTGATCTCAGATCACTGTCCGGGGTAGAGACAAGCTGATTTAGAGGAACATCCCAAATAAAAACAACGTTTTTGGTCACTGCCAAGAGCCACCTTGTCCTAACACCTTTAGAGTCCCACCATATCTTTCTCCCTGTGTCCGAAAACAATCTGTTGCTGGCTTCGCTCTGCCCCCCACCACCCCAGCCCACAGCCAGCTAGCACCTCCCAGCCCTCAGCATCCCTGCACCTTCATGCAATCCCGCACCTCGCTGCCTTTTGGCAGCGCTCCGCAGCAAAGCCATAAGGCTCTGGGCTGCCTGTGGACTTACCCCAGACCAAGTGGTTTTTTCAGATCCGCGTCGTCTGGCGTCTGGAAACCAAGGAGCTCGGTGCGGCCACCTTACCGGTTCTCCCACGGCGGGCCAACAGCAGCCGCCTGGGACAGCCCAGCCTGGCCTCGAGGCTGCCTGGCGGGTGGGCGGATGAGCACAGGGAAAGGGGCGGGGTGTGGCGAGGCGCGCAAGTGCCCGCTCCTAGCGTGGTTTCTCCCTTCGCTTTTTAGTCATTCTCAAACTTCCCAGTGGCTGGCCATCTCTGCTCACCTTTCACCTTCGTCAGCACCCCGAAACTCTTCGCTCTACCCGTGCCCCTGCCTTGTCCCTGCTAGCTTCTCCCGGCTCTCTGACCCAACCTGGGTGCCTTCAAACACACGCACCTCCTTCACGCAGCGTACTGCACAGTAAGAGCACGGGAAGAAACTGACACGGGAAACTGACAGAGATAGCTGACGCGGGAGTACGAAGGAGACAGAAAAGACATAGGGAGAGACAGAGACCAGCATTCGCACTCTGACATGCACAAACGCATACTCCTGCGCCAGCTGCTAGGTATTGGCTGGCGGGAGCCCCGGTCACCCTTCCGAATCTTTCTAGACTAAATAGAGGTTTCTGTCCCCTTCTGCTGCCGCTTCTGAAAAATGCTGTACAACGAAGAGGGAGAGAGAGAAGCAAAGAGGGGTGGGGAGGTAAAATCGAGGAGGCGCGCTCCTGTTCTCCCCACCCCAGCTCCAAAAATGTCCAACCCTGAGCTCTTCCTTTTCCCCCTCTATCTGCTCCTGGCTTTCCTCTGCTCCTTTTCTCTTTTTCCTCTCCTTTGGGTGGCTGCAAGCTGGAAGAACCCGTCGCNAGCCTCACACAGTCTGAGCTCAAGGCAGGGGCGGGCGGGGCGGGGGAAGCGGGCAGGGGGGAGGGAAGGAGGGAGAGGGAGGATGGGGCAGCCTGCAGGGGCAGCAGCTCCTGCTTCTCTACAACTCGGTAGCCAGGGGTGGAAGGAAGCCGCAGCCGAAACCCCAAGGCAGCCCCGGAGCTGCCCTGTCCCACCGTCTCATCTCTCCCCCCTCGGTACGGAATTTTCTGTTTCCTTCGTTTGCTCTTCCCCGGGCCTCCCCCTCCCCTGGGTGGTGGCAGAGTCTGGGTGGCTGAGCGTGGTGGTTTTCGGTAGAGGGGACTGGACTGGAGCACCTCAGAACGCCTGACTGGCAGAGTCTCTCTTTGCCCCCTTGTCCTGAGTGCCCCTACTTTGGACTGTGACCCCCAACCCCTACCTCTCTCAACCTGGGCTCTGAGCCGGCAGGCGGTGGCGGGGCTGCGCGGGCAGCCACGGTTCATCCCGGAGGAAGGGGAAGTGAGCCAGGGAGAACGCGGGCGAGCGCTGGTGGAGAGGAGGACTCTGAGTGGCCAGGAGCTAACCTGGGGGTCTTCTATCCCTGACGGGTCTAGTGTAACCCAGTGCAGGCAGCCTGGCAGCACAGCCCAGTTCTCACATCCTGGCCCCTCTCACCTATAGGTTAGAGTCGGTCTTCCCAGCGCCAACCTAGATTGAAGGGGAGATTGAAGGAGAGAGGGGATGGTTAGTGGTATTGTAGCATGAGAGAGTTAAGTTGCTTAGTGGTGGCAGCGGTTTCTGTGTGTGTATGTGTGTGGAGGGGAGGATGTTACTGGACACTCGGACCACTCTTTGATCTTTGCACTTTTGGGTCATGTGAGACACCTTTCCACCCCTACCAACCTGGTGCACAGAAAGACTGGCGGCCCTCTTGGATCTTCCTGGAAGGGCAGAAATGGCCCTGCCCCCACCACAAGCCTGAGACTTACACCTGCGACCTGCAGGCGCTTAGGTCCGCTAGCTGGCAGCATCTCCTGGTTTGGCCTGCACAACCCCACAGCTCGGCTTTGTCTTTTATCTCCCTGTCTACCTCTCTCCAGAAAGGTGGGTGCTTGGGTTCTGCCATTCAGGCCGCTGGGCTGATACCTGATACCCCTTTCCCTGTCCATTCTTAGAACAACTTAGATCTTAGAGAAAGCTCCCCTGTGCTTCTTGCTGTCACGTTAAACCCCTGAGCACACACTGCAAGCTTGAGTAGAGCTCCAGAAAGAACAGTCTGCCTTGCCTAAATGGCTGAATGTTCCCATTGCTGTGCTGGTGAACTGGCATATTTATGTTGAAAGGGAGCCCTAGCAACTCTCCTAGGTTACCCAGAGAAAGTCCCTTGGGGCACAGAGCAAGACAAGTTTTTACATTGTCATCGGTTCCCTTAGCCTCCAGGTGGCCCAGTATTCTGGAGAATATTAAGCTTTTGTGTGGGAGCGAGGCAATAGATAAATATATTGCTTTGGGGAATGAAGAGTTTGTGTTCCTGTGAGTGGGAAGGGGGAAGGCAGGGATGGGGGGTGGAGCCACCCTTTACACACTCTTTCAACAACTTCAAGTATTTCTGAAGATTGACCTATGATGTAGATTTTAAAAATCACTCAATTCTGGAACTCTGCTGCTTTTCTTCCATTCAAAGGCAGTTTTGCTGTGGCCAGCCACATCGAATATACAGCCTTCCAAACAAAAGAGGTCTATTTTGTGATTAAGCTGATCCTTCCTTTGTCAGGAAGCAAGGAGGAAATGAGGCTCTGGACAAGACTTTGGGGCATCTTCCTTTCTCAGACCAAACTACAATTCAGTTGAGGCTTCTACTTCAAGCCTAGGGTACAATCAGGAGCAGTGTCCAGGGAGAAGGAAATAAAGTTCCATTCTTGTGAGCTGTCTCCTTCAAAGGCCCTATGTATACAGTGCAATCATCTTTAACATAGGAGGCTTCTGGGTGGTGTTGAATTTGGGGGCTTTCCCAGTATATGGTAGATAAGACTCTTTTTTTTTTCTACCTGTTCTTGCCCTACCCTGTTAACCTCTTTAAGAGCTTCAGGATATACAAAGGAAAACCCTTTCCAAAATTAAAAGCACCATGCAAAAGTCAGGCATCACTATACCAGGACAAATCTGCTTGTGGATCTCCTAGTGCAATTAAGAAGCTGACCTGAGTAGGAGCCTAAGCTTGCCTAGGTTGCTTGTTAGACTTGGGGGTTGGGGGAACTCATCTTCTCTGGGGATATGGAGAAATTCAGGTTTTCTACTTGGTGGCTTGAAAATATATATTTGTTTGAACTCTCCCAGGGCAGATTGCAACCAGAGGCCACATCTGCAAGAGTGGTTCAAAGCGAAGAATGGAAGTGACTGTGGATAATTTAAGCCCAGATCTATCTGACTTCTAGGCAACCTTTATTCACATGGCTAGGCCTATCCAAGCACCATCCAGATATGACTGTTAAAGTGCAATGAAACAGAAATATTCAAGGGCCCTCTCTCTTCTCTGCTCTTCTTATAGCCTTGACGAGAGTAGTAAGTAGGATATGTAGACTGAAGTGGAGTATAATAGGCACAGAGAAACTGATATGAGAAACCTACAGAGTAAAGGCATTTTGTTCTTCCAATTAAGCTGAATTTTTCAGTCTGGGCACTATTGGCATTTTGAGCCAGATGATTCCTTATTGTGGGAGGCTGTCCTGTGCATTGTAGGATGTTTAACAGTATCCCTGGCCTCTATTCACCAAATGCCAGTAATACCCCATGTTACAGATCTCAAGGTCATGTGTCCATTGCACAGTGAGGCCAAACAAACTCAGTATCCTGGTTTGGAGCAGAAAAAAGGTGCCTGAAGTTACCTTCTTCCACCTGGGTGTGGACCTTATTTCCTGCAGAAGAACGCAAAGATATAGTTATATATTCCTTCAGGAGGAACCAGGAGCCTGCTCCAAGGCTATGCTATATTTTCTTGATAGTTCCTCCTTTGTTTCCGCATCCTTCCCTGGTTAGCAACTGTTTGAATCTGCCCTGTGGAAATCAGGAAGTTCTCCAAGGCTGAATGAAGCCTGTTTTTCTAAACAAGAAACTGAGGGTATATCGGTGTGGGTGGGGGGATGGCAAGGGTGGGGGTGTGCAAAGGAAGGATTTGTACCTGGGAGAGCTCCACAGCATCCTGTTCAGTTTCACCCCCATCTTGTGATAACCCAAAATGCCAGATTTTGCTAAATATTCCCTGTGCAAAATCATCCTCCCTATGGTGAATGTAATTTAATGTAGTATCCCATTTCAAAGATGGGATTTTACCTTTATTTTATCCACATGGGCTTGTCCAGATCTTGTATGGAACAAATGGAATCTCAAATAATATGAAATATTTTATGAGGAAACAATGGGAAAAGGAGTCTTCATGAATTAACAAATTTTGACAAATGATTGAATTCATTCTTATAAGCATTTCTACCTCCCCATCACCATCTAACTTTTGTTGAGCACTCACTATGAGTGTACGTGCTAAGTTGCTTCAGTTGTGTCTGACTCTTTGTGACCCTATGGACTGTAGTCCTCTAGGCTCCTCTGTCCATGGGATTTTCCAGGCAAGAATACTGGAGTGGGTTGCCATTCCCTTATCCAGGGGATCTTCCTGACCCAGGGATTGAGCCCATATCTCTTACATCTGCATTGGCAGGCAGGTTCTTGACCACTAGTGTCACGTGGGAAGCCCTACTCACTAAGAGTAGGGTGTTGATTATAGCAAAGATCTATAAAGCCTAATCCCAGCTTTCAATACACTTAGAAACTGTTGACTATTTCATCCCCTAAGGGAAAGGGTTACAGATTTTCATGGAAAGATAGTTTCAGAATTGAATCCTACCTGACTTTCTACCTTTTATTTCACTTTTGTCCCCAAACAATGACTTATTCTTTAAGGCTTTGCCTTAGGGAGATTGCTCTTTGTCTTGCTAATTACCATAGTTCTCTGTTGAATTTTTTTGTGTGTGACTTACCTATGTAAGACATTCAAACTATAACAGTGTGTTCAGCATTGACATGACCACATCACAAAGGCTTTAGCAAATTGAGCAGTTTGAAGGCAGGTTATTATTTCCTGTTGACTGAAAAAAAAATGCAGAACCTAAAAGTTTGGAATTATGTTTTATTTGGCAGACTTTCTGAGGGCTTAGGGCTGGAAGGCAACCTTTCAGATAGCCGTGAGGAAGTGCTCCAAAGAGGTAAGGGAGGAGCCAGAATATATGGGGGTGCTTGTAACAAAGACCAGGTAGTTGGAACATCAAAATATTGCCACTGTTAATTACAGAAAACCAGGTATCTCTAGTTAATGAATTTAGCAGCTTTTCTATATTTGGGAAGATACAAGACTCTGGGCTCGTTGAAATCATTCCTTTGATATGCACCTTAGCTAATCCTGTTCCTTCCCATCCTGAGCGCCCCCCTCCCCATCCTGAGCACACCGCCCCGCCCCCCTCCCCTCTGTTTGTCTCTATCCTAAATTCTCTCAGGGCTTATCTTTGGGCTGTCTCTTATACACATCTAGATGTGTATAAGAGACAGACATATTTCTCTGTCATCTCATTTTTGTAACCTATTGTGTTTATGCAGGCTGCAGGATCATAGTCCCTCTTGCTTCTGTTGTCTGCCCTGTGGTGGCTGAGGTTGGTCCAGGGGCTTGTGTAGGCTTCCTGGTGGGAGAGACTGGTGCCTGTGCTCTGGTGGGTGGAGCTGAATCTTTTCCCTCCGATGGGCAGGGTCACAACAGGTAGTCAGTCTGTCATGGGGTGTCTGTGAGCTTAGTATGACTTTAGACAGCCTGTCTGCTGATAAATGGGGCTGTGTCCCTGTCTTGCTGGTTGTTTGGTATGAGGTGTCTATCACTGGAGCCTGGAAGCAGCTAGGTGGAGCCAGGTCTTGGTGTCCAGATAGATACCTCTAGGAGAGTGCATGCTGATTAATATTCCATGGGCCTGGGAATTTTCTGAAAGTCCAGCATCCTGGACTCAGGGCTCCTACCCCAGAGGCCGAGGGGTAGGGCCAGAATTTGAACTCAGGTTTGTGTGAGTCTCTAAACCCAGGTAAACAGTACAATCCTATGGCCTGATTTCCTTTCAATCAACTCTTTTGCCCACACTTAAGGCTTTTATACTGAATACAAAGAGAAGTGGACCCGGAGAAAGTTTATATATATATATATATATATATATATATAAATTATATACTGCACGAATTGTCCCTACATGCCCAGTAGGTAATTGTTTATTTTCAAATGATTTCCAATGCTTTTTGGGATAAGCTCTAGCCTCTCAAACTTTAGCATACCAAAAAATCACTGGGGGATATTCTTAAATGTCAGATTCTAATTTGGTAGGCCTGAGGAAGGGTCTGAGATTCTGTATTTATAAACATCCACCGGGCGTGATGCTGCTACTGGTGTGAGGACTATACATGAAGTAGCAAGGCCTTAGCCTACTCCATTCTAACCTCTCTTTCCTATCCTTGTGATATTATAATGTAGAAATTCTTCATATCTTCCTTCTTGGCTGTAATAGACATGTTTTATCGATGTATTTTCTCTAATCCTAAAAGAAACTAGGTTGGGAATCATGGAAATCAGGCATCTGTATAATAGACATGTTTTATCGATGTGTTTTCTCTAATCCTAAAAGAAACTAGGTTGGGAATCATGGAAATCAGGCATCAGAGCTAAAGAATGGAGGAAGGAAACAACACCCTCCCTGCAAACTTTCCTTCTTCTCATACTCTACTATAAAAACCATCAGTCTTGTCTTTTCTATTTCCTTTGTTTTAATTTTTCAGAAAGTGTGTGTGTGTATGCATGCACATTAATGGGTGCTTATTCTGAGTGTACAAAGTCTAAATCATAGTTACCAGATTCCACCAGCTTCCATTCCTCAAAACTAGTAGGAGTAGCAGAGACTGGGTGTTCTAAATGCCTTGCTGTTGGTGGTGTGAGCCAGGTCAATCAGATAAGTGTGAGCAACTAAACCTTTATCATATTTAATTCTGCCCTCCACATGAATATACTGGCTGTAGGCTTATGTCACGTTTTCCTAGCCAGCAAGATAGGTGTGTGTGTGTGTGTGTGTGTGTGTGTGTGTGTGTGTGTGTGTTGGGGGCAGATAGTGGGTGAGAAGGCAAGCCACAAAGATATGGCAATAAACTTTTAGGTATAAACACAGCATTGGAGTAGAGGGCTGTGATCCTGGTAAACTTGGCCTTTGTTACCTCTTAATTTTTTTTGAAAGATCTCCAAAGGGCTTTAGGAAATATATTCAATATATATTGAATATATTCAATATATATTGAACTCAGGCAGTCCTGAGATCTGGTTTTGGTTGTGTCACTAGCTAGTTCTCTGATTTGGGAAAGTCATTTCTACTCTCTTATAGGAGAAATGAGGGGATTGGACCCTGCCAAGATTACTGTTTATTTCCCACCATCAGCTCTTTCTTTGCCTTTGCTAAGGCAAAAAGCTGGGGCAATTTCATGGGCTACCAGCATCAACTCCACAGTGAATGATGGACAACCAAACCTAGGGAGCTTGTAAAGTTCCCTGACCAAGTGACCCACCAGCTTTTACTATCATTAGTTTTTGAAATCATCTATTTTTGCTCAAGTAAGTATGGTGTACATGTTTGGTTATGAAATCATAGCTGAGTCATTTAGGATTCATCCCTTGCTATTGGGATGGGTTGGTTGGTCTCACTGGACAAAGCGTTTGAGAGACCCATCAGCAGAAGGACTGCTATATGAGTTTAGAAAGGATGATACTATGGAAATCACAGCCTCTGAGCTCTGGACTCAGTGGCTAGCTTCAGCTTAGCCTTGGTCTGGGGCTGATTAGCTACAACTTCTGCCTAGGATTAGGCATCATTTCTATCTGCAGGCTGCAAACTTTGTCACATCCCTCCCTAGAAACCTGGAAACTAACCAGGGCAGATTAGGTTGGTGGCATCTCAAGGCACAGGGCACTTTGGGGAGAAAGGTCCTGTCCCTCATATTCCCCACCAGCTCCCAGAAAGCTTCTGAATGGTTTTGTGTACTTAGCTGAAAACAAGAAGCTTTGGCAGAAGTAAAGCAGACAGAAATGTTTTGGTCCCTCTGTTTCAGTGATGGAGCCATGGTCAAAGACAACTTAAAATACTTGGAAGCAGACTGGAGGGCAATAGCATGACATGTTTGAAATTACCCATTCAATAATTAAGCACCCGAATGGCTCATAGATTGGAATTTAATATGCTAAGGAGTGGAATGAGACGGTAAAAGTGTAAATTTACTCCAGGGCTCCCATTCTCGGGTTCTATGTAATTCTGTTTGACACAGTGTTTACAAGGTAAACCATAGGCTAGGCAATGTTAGGGTGCTTCACTTCCTAAGCAGTGTTTTTGACTAATCCCATTCCCTGCCAAAGCAAAAGAAAACAAACATCTGGATGGTTTTCTTTCCGTGTTTCAACACATCTTTGGGTTCTGTCCTATCCTTTTCCTCTTCATCCCCACTGGATCTGTCATTTTCTGGCCTGGCCTTCTCTAAGCACTGTGGTTCTGTGTGTCATTCTCGTTCTGGTTGTTAATTCTAGAAAGAATAGAATTGTAGGAATATAGTTCTCAATCCTGGTAGAAATGGCAAATGTTATCTGGTCCAGGTCTCTATATTGGTGTATACAGGTGAATGTCTGTCAGTACAGCTGAAGACTGCCTGGTTCTGGATCCCCACACTTTACACCTCCTTATGTCCTGAGGAACCATGGATCAGGATCCACTGCAGCAGCCAGATTTTCAACCAAGAAAGACCCACACCTTAGGTGTCATTCCTATTGACACTTGCAATTCTTTCCCTAGTAGGAAGCTGCTTATTCTTTCCTACCTGTCTGCAACCTGATCTTTGCTATTTATGGGAAAGTGTAATTTTAACCTAAGAAGATATTTGCTTATGATGGCCTAAAAAAGTAACAGAATAGGCACCTTTTCAGATCCTACTTGAGTAATCCTTGTTCTGTTCTCTCTCTCAGCAGTGAGCATTAGAACAAATTACCTGATGCAACATAAACAGTTCCACTTAATGCAAAATCTGTTTCTCTCATTTGCTGAGTTGGAAAGAGGTAATTCATTGTATTCCAGTAACATAATAATAAATAGAAAGTTTAACAGAAGAGCCTGGATGCTTTGGAAGCACAAATTCAAATACTCCCCCCTCGGCTACAGCAGCACAGAGCCCAGGTTGTATGGGGTTGATCTGAGTCCTTGAAAAAATACACACATACCATATGTATTACAACTTTATGAAAGCAGCGCCACACACACTCTATCTATCTATTTATCTATCTATGCCAAAACTTCGTGAAAACAGCATCTTCCAGGAACCAAACAGATTTCATGTGGCATTCAGGTTTTCCTTCAACCTTGCAAATAGAGAAACCTTGTGGGTTTTCTTTATCCTAGGCTAAACATTTGCTTTGAGACCAACTTGGTACTGTGTGAATGTATTTCCATGCCTTTTGATTTAGAATAAGCAAATGTTAAAGACTGGGTGAAAGGTACCATTTAACATCATTTATATCACAGCTTTTTAAGAGTCTATAGGAAAGGAAACATGATATAATACCAAACACCAACATCTGTAAAACACCAAAAACAAAAAAAAAAACAAAAAAAACCCCCTGAGACTGACAATAGACAAGGATGAATTCTAAGATGTAAACTTTACATATCTGCTAAATGCCATGAAAATAAATGTATAGAAATAGACAAGTGTATCTGAGTGCCATGTCAGTGGAGTAAATATTTCTCATTTGAAGCCAGGGCTGACACACACAATCTTTAAGGGGAGCATTATTGATTAGCCTGTCTCTTCTACTCATATGATAAACTCAGGTAAAGTTCAGCAATCCTGTCTTCCCAACTGGTTTCCTAGCTCCAGGACTTTATTCACATGGCTAGGCCTATCCAAGCACCATCCAGATATGACTGTTAAAGTGCAATGAAACAGAAATATTCAAGGGCCCTCTCTCTTCTCTGCTCTTCTTATAGCCTTGACGAGAGTAGTAAGTAGGATATGTAGACTGAAGTGGAGTATAATAGGCACAGAGAAACTGATATGAGAAACCTACAGAGTAAAGGCATTTTGTTCTTCCAATTAAGCTGAATTTTTCAATCTGGGCACTATTGGCATTTTGAGCCAGATGATTCCTTATTGTGGGAGGCTGTCCTGTGCATTGTAGGATGTTTAACAGTATCCCTGGCCTCTATTCACCAAATGCCAGTAATACCCCATGTTACAGATCTCAAGGTCATGTGTCCATTGCACAGTGAGGCCAAACAAACTCAGTATCCTGGTTTGGAGCAGAAAAAAGGTGCCTGAAGTTACCTTCTTCCACCTGGGTGTGGACCTTATTTCCTGCAGAAGAACGGAAAGATATAGTTATATATTCCTTCAGGAGGAACCAGGAGCCTGCTCCAAGGCTATGCTATATTTTCTTGATAGTTCCTCCTTTGTTTCCGCATCCTTCCCTGGTTAGCAACTGTTTGAATCTGCCCTGTGGAAATCAGGAAGTTCTCCAAGGCTGAATGAAGCCTGTTTTTCTAAACAAGAAACTGAGGGTATATCGGTGTGGGTGGGGGGATGGCAAGGGTGGGGGTGTGCAAAGGAAGGATTTGTACCTGGGAGAGCTCCACAGCATCCTGTTCAGTTTCACCCCCATCTTGTGATAACCCAAAATGCCAGATTTTGCTAAATATTCCCTGTGCAAAATCATCCTCCCTATGGTGAATGTAATTTAATGTAGTATCCCATTTCAAAGATGGGATTTTACCTTTATTTTATCCACATGGGCTTGTCCAGATCTTGTATGGAACAAATGGAATCTCAAATAATATGAAATATTTTATGAGGAAACAATGGGAAAAGGAGTCTTCATGAATTAACAAATTTTGACAAATGATTGAATTCATTCTTATAAGCATTTCTACCTCCCCATCACCATCTAACTTTTGTTGAGCACTCACTATGAGTGTACGTGCTAAGTTGCTTCAGTTGTGTCTGACTCTTTGTGACCCTATGGACTGTAGTCCTCTAGGCTCCTCTGTCCATGGGATTTTCCAGGCAAGAATACTGGAGTGGGTTGCCATTCCCTTATCCAGGGGATCTTCCTGACCCAGGGATTGAGCCCATATCTCTTACATCTGCATTGGCAGGCAGGTTCTTGACCACTAGTGTCACGTGGGAAGCCCTACTCACTAAGAGTAGGGTGTTGATTATAGCAAAGATCTATAAAGCCTAATCCCAGCTTTCAATACACTTAGAAACTGTTGACTATTTCATCCCCTAAGGGAAAGGGTTACAGATTTTCATGGAAAGATAGTTTCAGAATTGAATCCTACCTGACTTTCTACCTTTTATTTCACTTTTGTCCCCAAACAATGACTTATTCTTTAAGGCTTTGCCTTAGGGAGATTGCTCTTTGTCTTGCTAATTACCATAGTTCTCTGTTGAATTTTTTTGTGTGTGACTTACCTATGTAAGACATTCAAACTATAACAGTGTGTTCAGCATTGACATGACCACATCACAAAGGCTTTAGCAAATTGAGCAGTTTGAAGGCAGGTTATTATTTCCTGTTGACTGAAAAAAAAATGCAGAACCTAAAAGTTTGGAATTATGTTTTATTTGGCAGACTTTCTGAGGGCTTAGGGCTGGAAGGCAACCTTTCAGATAGCCGTGAGGAAGTGCTCCAAAGAGGTAAGGGAGGAGCCAGAATATATGGGGGTGCTTGTAACAAAGACCAGGTAGTTGGAACATCAAAATATTGCCACTGTTAATTACAGAAAACCAGGTATCTCTAGTTAATGAATTTAGCAGCTTTTCTATATTTGGGAAGATACAAGACTCTGGGCTCGTTGAAATCATTCCTTTGATATGCACCTTAGCTAATCCTGTTCCTTCCCATCCTGAGCGCCCCCCTCCCCATCCTGAGCACACCGCCTCGCCCCCCTCCCCTCTGTTTGTCTCTATCCTAAATTCTCTCAGGGCTTATCTTTGGGGATGTGGTAATGGCTGATGGCCTAATGGCCTCAGCATTCTTTGTTTGCTGATTTGGCAGGCCACACTTTTCATTCACAGTACGAAGGAAAGGACTTCTAGTCACTAGCTTGTTAGAGAAATACTCAACAATGGAAATGGAAAGGAAGAAGAGATGATTCTTAAAATACAGTGGAGTGTTGAAAAAATGTCTTGGTGTGATTGTGGATTTTAACACTCAGCAGTATCTCTGCCTCAGGAAGTCAAACAATGCTGATGTGAGTTGTGGAGTCTAAATCAGGGATATAGCAAAACAAAATGCAGGAGGAAGTGTGGAATATTTCTTCAAAAAACAGCTGAGTAAGCACCTGCCTTGAAAATAAGTTACCAGTGAGCCAGACTTACATCGGTGTCACTTTGAATAACTCCTAACCCAGCACCATGCATAATATATAGTAACATGCCACTTATCAAGTCCAGTGCAGGGACCAACAACCAGTATATTCAAACTTGTGTATTCATAAATTTTGATTCTCTTGTCAAGACTACTCATTTAAATAAAAGTTTGTATGAATTGGGACCATGAGTGGCTCTCAGTAACTGAAAACGTCTCACATTTCAAAAGTATGTTTAGATTTTTATATAGCAAAAGGATCCCTGTAATCAAGGCATAAGGTCTTAAATAGCAATTAATCTTAATAAAATAAGCACAGAGACTCACATCATGGATTAGTTAAGGACTTTGCTGTGCTTACCACTAATAAGAATACAAAGGGGACTGACCCTGGGCAAATTTATTAAATGCAATTTCAGAATCACAGATTAGAAAACATTGGGCTAGTCAGAAGCGCCTCGCTTGAGGTTCCATGATAGTTAGTGACAGAGACAAGTCTGTGACTGACTGTATGTGGTCTCAGGAAGGGTAGGTTTAGTTTTTATTCTGTCTGCTCCATCCTCAGCTTATTAAAATCTGCCCTTGTGAAGTGATGTGATCTTCCCTAATCCAAATACCAGTGTGTTTTCTTTCCCAGGAATAGTTCTGTCTTCAGCCTGTTTTTCCAGTTGTGAACCAAAGACTCTTATCTCCTTAGTAAAGAGAGTTCAAGCATGAGGAGGCAGGTATTTCTTTGTGATAAAGACTTACTAAGTCCACCAAATCACCCCACTTACAGATCAGGCCTTGTGAATCTATGAAGGCTGTTTGTTTTTCCTGCCTATTCAAGAATGGTCTTTTTTTTTTTTTTTTTTTTTTTTTTCAGGAAGTGTGGTTAGTCACTAAGTTGTGTCTGACTCTTTTCGACCCCATGGACTGTAGCCCAACAGGCTCCTCTGTGGGATTTCCCAGGCAAGAATGCTGGAATGTGTTGCCCTGCCCTCCTTCAGGGGATCTTCCCAATTCAGGGATTAAACCCAGGTCTCCTGCATTGCAGGCAGATTCTTTACTGTCTGAGCCATCAGGGAGGCCTCAATTTCAGGGAGGGCTTGGTATAAAAATAAAATTGTAATCTGAGATTTTTTTCTCTAGAGGGTTTGTTGGTGTGAAGGAATATCTGGTGAACTGTGCTTTATTTTTGATCAGTGACACAGGTCCTTATGGATAGAATAATGAATAATAGAATAATAGAATAGGTTATGCTACAGAGTGTAGACTTTGGAGTCAGACCTGGGTTTGAATTACAGCTCCATGTAGTATTATGAAAATTAGGTTACATGGACCTTGGTTTGCTGATCTATAAAATAGCAATAATGACCCATGGTATTGTTTAGTGGTTTTAATTGGATAATACATAAGCTTCGACCCTTATTAAATATATGATTTGCAAATATTTTATCTCATTCTGTAGCTTGTCTTTTTACTTTCTTGGTAGTATTCTCTGATATAAAAAATGTTTTAATTTTGACTGAATCCAGTTTATCTCTTTTTGTGTTGTTGCTTGTGTTTTAGGTGTCATATTTAAGGAACTATCAATCAAATTGTTTAAGGTCATGAAGATTGCCCCCATATTATCTTCTATTATCTTCAATTTATGGTTTTAGCTCTTATGTTTAGGTCTTTGATTTATTTTGAGTTAATTTTTGTTTATTATGTGAGATACAGGTCGAATTTCATTTTTTGCATATGAATATCTAGTTGATCCAGCACCATTTGTTGAAGAGACTGTTGTTTCTCTATGGGATGGTCTTGGCACACTGTCAAAAATAAATTTGCCCTAGAGGTATGGCTTTATTTCTGGACCCTCAATTCTATTCCACTGGTATAACTTATCTATGTGCCAGTATCACATTCTTTTGATTACTGTAGCTTTGTATTTAGTTTTCATATAGCAAAGTATGAGGGTTCTAACATTGTTCTTTTTCATGATTAATTTGGCTATTCAGAGTCCACCAATTCCATATAAATTTCCATTTCCATTTTTAAAAAATGGGCTAGTATTTCCATTTCTTTAAAAAAAGGCCTTTAGGATTTTGATAATGATTATATTGAATCTGTAAATCACTTTGGGAAGTATCTTAATAATATTGTCTTCCAATCTATGACACATGATGTTTTTCTTTTCATTGACTTTTAAAAAAAAATTCCTTCAGCAGTGTTTTGTAGTTTTTGGTGTGTAAATCTTATACTTTGGTTAAAGTTATTTCAATGTATTTTAATCATTTTGATGCTGTTGAAAATTTAATTGTTTTCTTAATTTTATTTTTGCATTACTCATTCCTAATCTATAGAAATGTGAGTGATTTTGCATATTGATATTGTATAACATGCAGCTTGTCAAATTCATCCATTGACCCTGACGGTGGTTTTGTGTATTCTTTAACTTTTTTTCTGTATATAAGATCATGTCATCTGTGAATAGAGATAGTTTTACTTCTTCCTTTCCTATTTGTATGCTTTTTATTTCTTTTCTTGCCTAATTGGTATGGCTAAAACTTTTATTCTGATGTTGAATAGAAGTGAAAAAACATGACATCTTTATCTTCTTTCTGATCATAGGAGGAAAGCATTCAGTTTTACATAATTAAGTATAGTGTTACCTGTGGGTATGTCATAAATATCCCTTATCAGGTTGATGAAATTCCTTTCTATTCCTAGCATGTTGAGTGATTTTTATCATAAAAAGATGTTGAGATTCGGCAACATCTTTTCTTCATTAATAAACATAAGTATAATTTTTCCTCCATTCTATTAATTTGATGTATTACATGGATGATTTTCTTGAACCAGCCTTACATTCTTGGGATATTTCCTATTTATTTCACTTCAGTTCAGTTGCTCAGTCGTGTCTGACTTTTTGCAACCCCATGGACTGCAGCACGCCAGGCTACCCTGTCCATCACCAACTCCCGGAGCTTGTTCAAATTCATGTCCATTGAGTCAGTGATGCCATCCAACCATCTCATCCTCTGTCATCCCCTTCTCCTCNATTCCTCTGTCTCCTCCTCTTGTTTATATTGCTGTGTTTGGTGTGGTCTTTGTTTATTCTGGCAGTTTATGGAGTTCTCTTTATTGTGGAATTTCCTCTCTGTGGGTGGGGTTGTACAGGTGGCTTGTTACAGTTTCCTGGTTAGGGAAGCTTGTGTCAGTGTTCTGGTGGGTGGAGCTGGATTTCTTCTCTCTGTAGTGCAATGAAGTGTTCTCTAATGAGTTATGAGATGTCAGTGGGTTTGGAGTGACTTTGGGCAGCCTGTGTATTGAAGCTCAGGGCTATGTTCCTGTGTTGCTGAAGAATTTGTGTGGTATGTCTTGCTCTGGAACTTGTTGGCCCTTGGGTGGTGCTTGGTTTTAGTGTAGGTATGGAGGCATTTGATGAGCTCCTGTCAATTAATGTTCCTTGGAGTCAGGTGTTCTCTGGTGTTCTTAGGATTTCGACTTAAGCTTCCTGCTTCTGGTTTTCAGTCTTATTTTTACAGTAGCCTCAAGACTTCTCCATCTATACAGCACCGATGATAAAACATCTAGGTTAAAGATGAAAAGTTTCTCTACACTGAGGGACACCCAGAAGGTTCACAGAGTTACACGGAGAAGAGAAGAGGGAGGAGGGAGATAGAGGTGACTAGGATGAGATGAGGTAGAATCAAAAGAGGAGAGAGCAAACTAGCCAGTAATCACTTCCTTATGTGTGTGCCACAGTCTTGACCCCTCAGAGATGTTCCTGGAGTTACACAGAGAAGAGAAGAGGGAAGAAGGAGACAGAGGTGGCCAGGAGGATAAAAGGGGGAATCAAAAGTAGAGAGACAGATCCAGCCAGTAATCTGTTCCCTTAGTGTTCTCCACCATCCAGATCACACAGAGATTCACAGAGTTGGGTAGAGAAGAGAAGGGGGAGGGAGGAGATAGAGGTGACCTGGTGGAGAAAAAGGAGAGTCCAAAGTGGGAGAGAAAAATCAGGCCAGTGATCTCGCTCCCAAGTAAAAATGGGTCCTGAAGATTGGGTTCTTAAAGGTACAAAATTGATAACAAATACTAAAAATCAAAGATTAAAAATCTAGAGTTTGGCTTTCAAAAATACAATATTAAAGAAAAGTCACAAAAATTATAAAATATATGCATATGAAGTTTGCTTTAAAAAATAGGGTCTCTCTTTTTTTTTTTGCAAAGTATAGTAGGTTATAAAAATGAAAATTAAAGGAATAATAGAGTACTGAAAAATTTTTAAAAAATTAAAGAATGATAGTAAAAATAGTAAAAATATATCTAGGACTTTCTCTGGTGTTGTTATGGGCAGTGTGGGGTCAGTTCATTTTCGGATAGTTCCTTGATCCAGCTTATATTTCTCAAGATCTATAGGCCCCTTTCTATGTAGTCAGTTCTAACTACAGGGTTTTAATCTATTGCACCTGTCACTTCCAAGGACGTTCCCTCTGTTTTAGTTTATTCTGTTTGCTGATCTCTTCAGTGTCTAATTTCTGCCCTGACACAAGTGGGCGGTGGTGGACACTTTTTCAGGCTCACTTGTTCAGTTGTGTTGTGGGGAGGGAGGGACACTGCAAACAAATAACACTGGCGCATGATCACAGTGTCTTGGCCACACTGGGTTTGGCACCACTCACAGCGTGTGTGCTTTCCCTGTCTACACTGCTTAGGCTCTAGATTGCTCTGCTGGAAACTGTCTGAGGCTAGCCCTGGGCTGTATGCACTTCCCAGGTCTAAGCAGCTCAGGTTCCAATACTCAGGTAATCCTCAGAGGTGCAGACTCGGTTGGGCCTGCGTTTTGTGCCCTTCCCAGGTCCGAGCACCTCAGGTGACCAGGTGTTTGGTAGTGTGGTCACTGTGACTTATTGCCTCCCCCATCCCTGCCATTCAGTTTTCTCGATGTACAACTGGCACACCTTCTCAGGCAGATATTGACCATCCAGAATCCCAAGAACTCTTGGTTAGCAAGGAAGCCTGCTTGCAGTTTGGCAGATAATGCCTCTCTTGGGCTGCAATTGCCCCCTTCTGGCTCTGGCTGGCCTCGCCTGCCGGCTACCAGGAGAGATGGGCTGGTCTGCAGCCAGCTAGCTCTGCTCAGTCCTTTGTTCTATGAGCGGGCCCGGCAGTGTCTTAGGTTAGGGATTTTCACGTGGTAGCTATCCCACAGGCTGGTTTGCTATCCCAAGTTAGTTCCCTCAGATTGCCCTTGGGGAATTCAGGCCCAGTCCTTATGCTAAGCAATGCAGCCCATGCCTCCCTGCCCAGCCCCAGCTTGCTAGTGGTGGATGCAGTCATCTGCGCTGCTTCACCGCTGGGGGAGTTACCATTGGGCATGTAATCTGTGAGTTTTCATTATTTATTTATTTATTTTTCCTGGTTATGTTGCCCTCTGTGGTTCCAAAGCTCGCCACAGACTTGGCAGTGAGAGTGTTTCCTGGTGTTTGGAAACTTCTTTCTTTTTTAAGACTCCCATCCCAGGACAGAGCTCCAGTCTACCTCTTTTGTCTCTCTTTTTATCTTTTATATTTTTTCCTACCTCCTTTCGAAGACAGTGGGCTGCTTTTCTGGGTGCCTGATGTCCTCTGCCAGCATTCAAAAGTTGTTTTGTGGAATTTACGCAGTGTTCAAATGTTCTTTTGATGAATTTGTAGGGGAGAAAGTGGTCTCCCTGTCCTGTTCCTCCACCATCTTCTGTTCTTCCTCAAATATCTTGATACACAACTATTTCTTTTATTTTATGGTCTTTTAAATTTCTGTTGGGTTTCTCTGGTTGCTCAGAGGATAAAGCATCTGCCTGCAGTGAAGGAGATCTGGGTTCAATCCCTGGGTTGGGAAGATCCCCTGGAGAAGGAAATGGCAACCCACTCCAGTATTCTTGCGTGGAGAATCCCATGAACAGAGGAGCCTGGCAGGCTACAGTCCATGGGGTTGCAAAGAGTTGGACACAACTGAGAGACTTCACACACAAATTTCTGTTATATTAGTAGTAATGTCCCCACTTTCATTTTTTACTTTAGTAATTTAAACTTTTATTTTGTTCTTTCTTAGTCAGTCTAAATAAATGTTAATCTTGGTTGATCTTTCCCAAATCACAACTTTATTTGATTGATTTCTATTGTTTTTTTTNCATTATAATATCACAAGGATAGGAAAGAGAGGTTAGAATGGAGTAGGCTAAGGCCTTGCTACTTCATGTATAGTCCTCACACCAGTAGCAGCATCACGCCCGGTGGATGTTTATAAATACAGAATCTCAGACCCTTCCTCAGGCCTACCAAATTAGAATCTGACATTTAAGAATATCCCCCAGTGATTTTTTGGTATGCTAAAGTTTGAGAGGCTAGAGCTTATCCCAAAAAGCATTGGAAATCATTTGAAAATAAACAATTACCTACTGGGCATGTAGGGACAATTCGTGCAGTATATAATTTATATATATATATATATATATATATATATAAACTTTCTCCGGGTCCACTTCTCTTTGTATTCAGTATAAAAGCCTTAAGTGTGGGCAAAAGAGTTGATTGAAAGGAAATCAGGCCATAGGATTGTACTGTTTACCTGGGTTTAGAGACTCACACAAACCTGAGTTCAAATTCTGGCCCTACCCCTCGGCCTCTGGGGTAGGAGCCCTGAGTCCAGGATGCTGGACTTTCAGAAAATTCCCAGGCCCATGGAATATTAATCAGCATGCACTCTCCTAGAGGTATCTATCTGGACACCAAGACCTGGCTCCACCTAGCTGCTTCCAGGCTCCAGTGATAGACACCTCATACCAAACAACCAGCAAGACAGGGACACAGCCCCATTTATCAGCAGACAGGCTGTCTAAAGTCATACTAAGCTCACAGACACCCCATGACAGACTGACTACCTGTTGTGACCCTGCCCATCGGAGGGAAAAGATTCAGCTCCACCCACCAGAGCACAGGCACCAGTCTCTCCCACCAGGAAGCCTACACAAGCCCCTGGACCAACCTCAGCCACCACAGGGCAGACAACAGAAGCAAGAGGGACTATGATCCTGCAGCCTGCATAAACACAATAGGTTACAAAAATGAGATGACAGAGAAATATGTTGCAGATGAAGGAGCAAGATAAAAACCTACAAGACCAAATAAATAAAGAGGAAAGAGGCAATCTACATGAAAAAAAAAGAGCTCAGAGTAATGACAGTAAAGATTATCCAAGATCTCAGAAATAGAATAGAGGCACAGATTGAGATGATACAAGAAATGTTTAACAAGGACCTAGAAGAACTAGAGCAAACAATCAGTGATGAACAACAGAATAACTGAAATGAAAAATACACTAGAAGGAATCAACAGCAGAATAACTGAGACAGAAGAACAGATAAGTGAGCTGGAAGATAGAATGGTAGAAATAACTGTAGCAGAGCAGAATAAAGAAAAAAGAATGAAAAGAAATGAGGAAAGTCTCAGAGACCTCTGGGACAACGTTAAATACACCAACATTCAAATTATAGGGGTAACAGAAGAAGAAGAGAAAGAGTCTGAGAAAATATTTGAAGTGATTGTAGTCAAAAACTTCCCTGACATGGGAAAGGAAATAATCAATCAAGTCCAGGAAGTTTAGAATCCCATAGGATAAGTCCAAGGAAAAACATGTTGAGACACATTAATAAAACTAACGAAAATTAAATACACAGAAAAGTATTAAAAGCAACAAGGGAAAAGTAACAAGAGAATAATATACAAGAGAATCCTGATGAAGTTATCAGCTGATTTTTCAGTAGAAATTCTGCAGGCCAGAAGGGAGTGGCTGGACATATTTAAAGTGATGAAAGGGAAAAACCTACAACCAAGAATACTCACCCAGTGAAGTTCTCATTTATATTTGACAGAGAAATCAAAAGCCTTACAGACAAGCAAAAGTTAAACCAAACCAGCTTTACAACGAATGCTGTAGGAATTCCTTAGATGGGCAACACAAGAGAAGGAAAAGACCTACAAAAACATATCCAAAAATAAATAAGAAAATGGTAAAAGGAATATACATATTGATAGTTACCTTAAATATAATGGATTAAGTACCCCAAGCAAAAGGCACAGACTGGCTGATTGGATACAAAAAGAAAACCCATATATACCTTTTAGTGACTGCGTGGACTGTAGCCTACCAGGCTCCTCCGTCCATGGGATTCTCCAGGTAAGAATACTGGAGTGGGTTGCCATTTCCTTCTCCAGGGGATCTTCCTGACCCAGGGATCGAACCAGTGTCTCCCACATTGGAGGCAGATGCTTTAACCTCTGAGCCACCAGGGAAGCCCCACTTCAGACTTGCTGCTAAGCTGCTGCTAAGTCACTTCAGTCGTGTCCGACTCTGTGTGACCCCATAGATGGCAGCCTACCAGGCTCCCCCGTCCCTGGGATTCTCCAGGCAAGAACACTGGAGTGGGTTGCCATTTCCTTCTCCAATGCATGGAAGAGAAAAGTGAAAGTGAAGTCGCTCAGTCTGTCCGACTGTTAGCGACCCCATGGACTGCAGCCCACCAGGCTACTCCGTCCATTGGATTTTCCAGGCAAGAGTACTGGGGTGGGGTGCCATTGCCTTCCCCGANTGTGGAGTTTGCTCAGCCTTGAGATGTTCTTTTGATGAATCTGTGAGGGAGAAAGTGGTGTCCCCATCCTATTCTTCCGCCATCTTGACCGGAACTCACCTGCATTTTCATTCTTAAAGTATTTAAAAATTTTCTCTTATGATTTCTTCTTTGAGACTTTTGTTGTTTAAGGGTTTGATGTTTAGTTTCTGTTTACAAAATTTCTTTCTATTATTGATGTCTATTCTTAGCCCTTCTTCATTGTGGTTGGTGAAGATACTTTTTATGATTTTAGCATTTTAAAATTTATTGAGCACTTTCCTGGTGGTCCAGTGGTTAAGACTCCATGGTTCCACTGCAGGGGTCATGGGTTTTTTCCCTGGCTGGGAAGCTAAGATCCCACATACCAAGCAGCATGGCAAAAAATAAATAACTAAAATAATATAAAATAAAACTTACTGAGAATTGTTTTGTGATCTAAACTATAGTATGTTCTGAAGAAGTTTCTTTGTACACTTGACAATAATGTTTAATTTTGTTGTTTTGGGATGGAGTGTTTGCATATGGGCTTCCCAGGTGGCGCTAGTGGTAAAAAACCTGCCTGCCAATGCAGGAGATGTAAAAGACGTGGGTTTGATCCCTGGGTCAGGAAGATCCCCTGGAGGAGGGCATGGCAGCCCACTCAAGTATCCTTACCTGGAGAATCCCATGGACAGAGGAACCTGATGCGCTGGCTACAGTCCATAGGGTCACAAAGAGTCAGACAGCACTGAAGCAACTTTGCACACAACACAAGCATGTTTGGCATATATCTATTACATCTAGTTGGCTTATAGAGTATTCAAGTCCTCTGTTTTGTTAACCTTTTCTGTCTCATCATGCTAATCATTATTGAAAGTTGAATATTGAAGCCTCCAAGTATTATTGTAGAACTATCTACATCTCCCTTCATTTCTTGAATCATATATTTTGAATCTCTGTTATTTGGCATATATATGTTTATATGGTTATATCTTCTTGATGAATTGGCCCTTTTATCAGTATGTAATATCCTTCTTTGTCCCTTATAACAATTTTTGGCTTAAAAATCTTTTTTTTTCCCCCCTGATATGAGTATATTCACACCAGCTCTCTTTTGGTAACTATTTGCGTCAAATACCTTTTCCATCCTTTTACTTTCAGCCTATTTGTATATTTGAATCTAAGATGGTAATGATGACCCTGTATGTGAGACAGCAAAAGAGACACAGATGTGTAGAACGGACTTTTGGACTCTGAGGGAGAGGGAGAGGGTGGGATGATTTGGGAGAATGGCATTGAAACATGTATACTATCATGTAAGAAATGAAGTGCCAGCCTATGTTCGATACATGATACAGGATGCTTGGGGCTGGTGCACGGGGATGATCCAGAGAGATGATATGGGGGAGAGGGGGGAGGGGGATTCAGGATAGGGAGCTTGTATACACCCGTGGCGGATTCATGTCAATGTATGGCAAAACCAATATGGTATTGTAAAGTGGAGCTCGTATACACCCGTGGCGGATTCATGTCAATGTATGGCAAAACCAATATGGTATTGTAAAGTAAAATAAAGTAAAAAAAAAAAACAGAAAAAAAAATAAAATAAAATGAGTCTGTTGTAGACAGGGTACTTGAATCATGCATTTAAAAAAATCTATTATGCCTATCTTTGTCTTTTACTTAGAAATTTCAATCATTTACATTTCAAGTCATTACTGATCAGGAAGAACTTATTTCTACCCTGTTGCTATTCTTTTCCTATACATCATATATTTTTTTGTCCCTCAGTTCTTCTATTTCTATCTTATTTTTTGTTTGACTGACTTCCCCTTCAGCTTTGGGATTCTTCCTTATATAGGACTGATAAAGTATACACCTATTCTTCTACATTTGTTCAGTAACTGTGTAATAGCACACTCTCACCTCCTTCTGTATCAACTTCTACATCTTCTCTCATAGACATGCAAATGAACCTCTCTGGTCCCTACCACTCACTCTCATACCTATCCACTTAAATGTTCAACCATCAATTCAAGCTCAGTGGTTCTGAAGTTGACTACCTCTCCCCACAAAATCCATTTTGTTTTAATAAGTAAAATATAATCACTTTTATCATTCCAGTCTCCTAGATGTAAGTTGATCTTGGCTTCTTCCCTGTCACTTATTCCCCTGCTTCCATAAAATCACTAAGGTTTTGGTTTTTTTCTTTTTTTAGCAATTTCTCCTTGTCAGTTGAATTTGGGATGTTTTGAGGGCAAACTTCCAGACAAAAGTAATAGTATGTGAAGACTCCTTGAAAAAGCATGATATGTTCAAGGAAGTGAACTAAAATAAAACTACCATCATATAGATTCCTAGGAGAAAGAATGGCAAGAATAGTCAGGCACTACATTGTGCAATCATGTAAAATCATGTGAGGACTTATCATGCTAGGGACTTTTAATTTCATCCTATAGAAGATGAGAAATCACTGAAGAAGGAGAATTACATGATCAGCAATCCATGTTAGAAGGATTACTTTGGCTATGTAGAATGGGTTAGAGGGGAGGAAGACTAGAAGAAAAGAGATGAGCTAAGAGGGTGTTGAAATTATATAAGAAAGAAGTGATGGTAGCATTGAATAAGGTAATCACTGTCAGGATGCAGGAAAAAAGGACAGAGCTATAAGATAGTTTGAGCATTCTTTGGCATTGCATTTCTTTGGGATTGGGATGAAAACTGAACTTTCCCAGTCCCGTGGCCACTGCTGAGTTTTCCAAATTTGCTAGCATATTGAGTGCAACACTTTGACAGCATCATCTTTCAGGATTTGAAATAGCTCAACTGGAATTCCATCCCCTCCACTAGCTTTGCTTGTAGTAATGCTTCCTAAGGCCCATTTGACTTCACATTCCAGAATGTCTACCTCTAGGTGACTAATCACACCATCGGGATTATCTGGGTTGTGAAGATCTATTTTGTACAGTTCTTCTGTGTATTCTTGCCACCTCTTCTTTATATCTTCTGCTTCTGTTAGGTCCCTACAATTTCTGTCCTTTATGGAGCCCATCTTTGCATGAAATGATCCCTTGGTATCTCTGATTTCCTTGAGGAGGTCTCTAGTCTTTCCCGTTCTGTTGTTTTCCTCTATTTCTTTGACTTGATCACTGAGGAAGTCTTTCTTATCTCTCCTTGCTATTCTTTGAAACTCTGCTTTCAAATGGGTATATCTTTCCTCTTTTGCTTTTTGCTACTGTTCTTTTCACAGCTATTTGTAAGGCCTCCTCAGACAGCCATTTTGCTTTTTTGCATTTCTTTTTCTTGGGGATGGTCTTGATCCCTGTCTCCTGTACAATGTCATGAACATCCATAGTTCATCAGGCACTC